>VWPW01010630.1:311005-326206 GCA_013389825.1 Crypturellus undulatus
GCCGGCCGAGCCTTGCCCCGCGGAGCCGCTGCCCTCGGGGAGGGCCTGCGGGCGGCTGCGGAACGTGCCCTGGGCGCGCCGCTCCCCGCCCCTGGGAGCGGGCTGTAGGTAACAACCTGTGATTTCTCTTTCTCGCTCCCCCTCAGAGTTCGATTTCAGGGGTCCTGGGAGGAAGGAGCAGTTCAGGTTAGTCCCATCCTTCGGCCGCGACCAGCGGGCTGGAAGGTGCTGAGGTGGGAGCGTTTGGGGTTGCTTTGGGCAGAACTGGGGAAGGCTGTGGGTCAGTGTTAGGATTCACTGCTTTACAAGAGTGCCCTGCATGTTGCTTTTAAAAGAAGAGCTCAGAAGTGCTTTCATGAATCAGTGTGTGTGTGTGTTTGTATGTATATATATATGATATATATAATGAAAGTGCCTGTTGACCTTAGACTCTTCTTACAAGTAGGTAGCATACCTCTGAGGATGTTTGATGAACTCATACGCCGTGATTTTGCACCAGTCAGTGTGGAAATTACTGCATATAGCTGTGTTCAAACCTGCCGGTGATCTCTTGGCCGAAGGCAGATCAGCCCCCAGAGCCCAGCCAAGTTTTTCCTTCAGGAAAGCCAAGCTTTTCTGAAACTCCTGTTAAAGCGACTCATCAAGGGGCTGGAATGAAAGGAGGTCTTGAGGGAGATGGGGTAGTAGAAGCCACTAGACCAGGAAGTCAGTGTGGACATAATAAGGAACAAGAATTCCTCTAGGAAAATAAAGGTGTTGGCACGCAGCTGGAACGAGCAGAGATAGTGCAGTTTGTCCTCTAAAGCAAAGTCCTCATGGTCTGTGTACTTTCACTCTTGAGACCTTGATTTCTGTGCTTTATTTGTACTTTCTAAGCCTCTGAAAAAGACGGAAGATCAGACTATGTCAAAATACTAGAAAGTGAAACCTATGATAAATTTGAGAGCTCTGAAACACTTCTATTTTGAAAAATGCCTTGACAGTGGTTTCATGATTTTCACTTTATATTAATTTGTGTCCTAGGGTCAAGTATGGAAATGGATGAGGAAAGCTTTATGGTCCCCATCAGTAAAGATGCTTATGAAGTTCTAAAGAGAAGAGAGCCCTGTCTAAATGAGCTCTTTTACAAGAAGTTTCCTTGTACCTTGGCCTTCAAAAGTGCAAAACAACCCAATGAAGTGTACAGGAAAAAATTAAAGCATGGGATTTGCATTTCTGTTTGGAAAGATGATCTCACAATACATGAGGCTGATGCTTTGGTGAATGCAGCCAACGAACATCTAGATCATATAGGAGGTCTTGCTCTTGCCCTCCTGAAAGCTGGAGGGCCAGAAATAAGAAATGAAAGCAGTTTTTATGTTCAGAAATACGGAAATGTCTCAGTTGGCCAAATAGCTGTGACAAGTGGAGGGAAGCTTCCTTGTAAGAAAATTATCCATGCAGTTGGTCCAAGATGGCACTACCACGACGAAGACAGATGTTGCAGCCTACTTGAGCAAGCCATTGTGAATGTTCTGAAGTATGCTCATGACCCAGCAAATAATATAAAGTCTGTGGCTATCCCAGCAGTGAGTTCAGGTGTTTTCGACTTCCCAGTTCATCTGTGTGCACAAGTGATTGTAATGGCTATAAGGGAGTTTGTTGAGACAAGTCAACCAAGCTGCCTCAGGGAGATACGTCTGGTGAACATTTGTGAGCCCACAGTTGCAGAAATGAAAAAAGCTTGTGAAATGTGGCTAGGTGATGCCAGTTTGTGTCAGGAAAACCTGTCAGCTCTGCAAAGCCAGGCTCCATCTGGCATCGTAGATGGACATACTCGTTTGCAAGTCGTAAGAGGATTTATTGAACAACAGAAGGTAAGTCTGCCCTCTAGTATGTTGAATATAGAGATGCTCTGTCTCTCCAAAAGATTGGAGCCTCGGGGTTAACGACATGTGTTGTACGTGTTCACTAAAGAGTTATCTTTTTATCTTGACAAGATTAAAAGAAATAATACATTCTATTTTTGTGGGTTAGTTTTTAGTGAAGTTATTGAATGTTAGAAAGTTTTATTTCGTTTTTGTATACATACTGCTGTGGGAGAATGAGAAGTAGCTAAAGGCTGAATGGTTAAATATGTATATTCCTATGTCACTGTTTGTTAACAACATTGTAGAAGTCTGTATTTATCATGCATTCCCTTGAAATCTACTTTATTTTTTTGCCAAATTCTTTTTCCATGCAATAAATGTTCTCTTATATGACACTACTCAAGTTATTTGCCAAACACTGAAACAATTGAAATTATCTTAAACAAACAATGCACACTTCGTTTTTAAAGAGAGTGCATCATTTGTATTGAACTATTTAACTTTTTTAGCTACAAAATCTGATGTGAAGTATGTGGACTTAGTCATGAGTAGAGTTGTTAGACTGGAAGCTGAATCACAAGAATGACACTTGCTTATAGCAATTACAGTATTTCAAACTCATCAGCACTGAAAAATATTACATGTCTTCAAGGCTTTTGGTGAGGTGCCTACAGGTTATATCTGCTTCTGCAATAATAATTCTGTTGAATATGCTCTGATGACCTGAACAGACCTCATAAATGTTACTCGCTTCTGAAAAAAGCACAGAAATTACTGCCACTTGATGTTTGTTGTATTCCAGCACTGTTCTAGTAATAGTGAGAGAGCCTTTCTAACAATTCATCTGCTGCAGTCACAGGAAACTGTTCTTAGAGGAAATACTTGCAAATACTAAACTTGGAATATACCAAAACTTTGTGCTCTTTTCTTTCAGACTACAGCTATTGTTAATTCTGTGGTCAAGGATGGCAGTCTCCACCAAGGTGTTCCGAAGGGAATACTGCACACAGGAGGTCCAGCTCTTCATTGTGAACTTAAGTCTCATCTTAATTCTTCATATTATAAGGAGCTCATAAAAACACACGGGCATAGTCTGCCCTGCAAGTCAGTACTGCATGTTGTGTGGCCACCGTACCAACACAAGGCATTATTATGCAAGGTGATGATCAGTTAGATTGGATTTTAGTTGGTGATCTTCGAGTGATGTGAGAACTAAAATACTTTTTTTCTTTCCTTTTTTTTTTTTTCATGCAGGAACTAAAAGCTGCAGTGACCAGATGCTTGGATTACATTTCACACTGGGAGACTCCTTCTATTTCCTTCCCAGCAGAGGGGATTTGGTCGTATTTTCTGCCTGTGGATATAATTGCAGAGATCATGACTGAAGCGGTTCTTGATTTTGCCAGGGCACACCCCAAGAGGCAGATGCGTGTACAATTTGTGCTCCACCCAGATGACAATGTTGCCTATCAGGTAACATATTTGGTTTTTGGTGTTTAACCACCAATAGGGAAAACTCAAAGTAATTGTGTAAAAAAAAAAAAAAAAATCCCACATATGACAAAAAGTTAAAATACTCTGGATTCTACATTATTTATAACATATTTGTAAGTGGCAGGGCAGGTCTCTCTTGAGTATCACTTTCCTTTACAAATCTCTGTTGTTTCTTCACTAATTCAGAAGTCTTCACACTGTAGTCTGATCGCAAGGCTATCTGTTGCCTAGAGAAAGCTCTGAAATTCTCAGAACTTTCAGGGGCTGTAACAAAGACTCTGCCCTAAGTTTATTAGGGAATGAGCTTAGTTTTTTTCATTAGGAAATTTATTTTTAACCAATTTCTTCATATGAAGCATACCAGGAAAATATGCTTGTCAACACAGTATATGACCCAACATGGGAGAATGGCCGCAACCTGCAAACAAGCAGTAGTTTCTATGACTAATTTCAGCTGCAGGCTGAAATTTCACATTTGGAGTATTTGGCCTAGGTCATTAATACAAAAAATATCTTAGATCACTATCTATTTCAAAATACACAATTTGCTTTCATTCCTATTTAAGGCTAACCATACATTCATTCAACAGGTGTATGCATTTGATTTTGCCAGGAATAAGATTTTGGGAAAAGCTGACTCTGTGTGAGCTGCTAATGTCATTTCAGAATTTGCTGTATGTAATTGCAACTGTAAAATACTTATCTAACAGAACTTTGAGATAAATTGCATATTTGATATCAGAGGTTACAACTCTCCTAAACTCTTCTCTTTTAAGACTTTCCAGAGCAAACTTTTTTTGGCAGCAAACAAACTGGGAAAACAACAACATTACAAGAGCACCGATGGTTTGAGTAAGTAATGAAGAGAAGGGGTTTTGTAATAACATCAGATTTGCAGATTTGAGAATCTAAACTCACATTTTTGTAAGAAGTGCTTAATACCTGCGTATGTGTTGTGGAGAAAGGAGAAGGCAAAAACGTGAGTGAGCTTTGCATTTTGATAGTATTAATGTTTGGTAGACTAGTTGTTAGGAGACGAAAGGGTCCAGAGAAGTTCTTATGCAGGTGGGAAAAGGTGTTACATTTCCTTTGTAATTATATTTTCTAAAAGTTATTTTAAAAGTTACTACTAATAATGCTTAGTTTCCTTTTATATATTCCTTCTTTCCTATTATAAGGTTACTATAGAAATGAACTGAAAGTGCTGAATTAACTTCTGAAACTAATGTATTTTTCTTTGAAAGTTAGATCAAAAATGAGAGATGAGTAAGTTCAGTGTGGGATTTTCTTAAAAATGAATCCATGTTTGAGGAATCTAGCAGTATCAGTTATGAATTTGCTTCTTGTTAGTCATATTTCAGCCAGTTTCCACCATGTCAGGAAGCAGTGCCTATCAATAAAATTGGAGTAAAGGTTGTTTAAAACCCAAGTTAGATAAAAATGTGTAAACAGCCACTTTCAATGTGAAATTACATTTTTAAGTAAATGAGCTTGCTCCTTCTACACGTTCCTGCTCTGACAGTCTTTCAGTTACATATGGGCAAAGTTATGTCAGCCTCTCTTCTTGTTCCTTCTTTGCAAGGTATATCCTTTTCATATCTTCTAAATATCTTTTTCAGATATTAACTTTCCTGGCTTAATTATTGTAATTAGCATGAAGCTTCAGCAGGTCCTTCCTGGCTACATTGACATCTGTGCTGCACAGCTTTGTCACACTGAACAAGTACAATAACCCTGGTATTGCTGGGAACAAGGCTTTTGCCCTGTCCCCTCTGGTTTTCTGTTATAGTCTGGTTAAGCTCTTACATACTGGACGTGTCCTAACCACTACAGCAGGAAAGAACACATGACTAAGGCCAGGAGTGAATTTTCTGTTCAGAAAAGTGCAGAAATTGTACTGAGCGGGTTCACAGAAACCAGGGAGAGAGATTTAGTTATAGGTTCCTGGGTACAAGAATGTCAGGTCTCTGCAAAGAACTTGGGAATCATGAAGATACCTATCTCAGGAGATGTTTGAGCACAGAAAATGGGTTGCCCCCTAAAACACAGTAGTGCAGGATGAGCATGAGTGAAATACTGGCACTGATCTATTTCCTGCTTAGAAAAGATCACAAATCTAAAATGCATCAGTTATCTTTCTCCCCAGCAAAATTGCAAAAGGGCATACCATTTTTTTTATTTTTTTTTGTCTTTCCTTCTCAGTCATACGTGATTTGTCATTGACATTAACAGGGATGGGATTGGGTGCATACCAGAAGACTAGAGTGCTCCTTACACACTACATGGTCTTAGTCTATGTATAGAGATTTGTGAGAGCACTTGAAAGTATTTTACTCTTCCTCTGTTCTTACTAAAACAATCTTTCTTCCAGGTGCAGAGTCACGCAGACGAAGTCTAAGAGAAAATACAAATAATGAAACAGCTATTGAACTTAAGGGACGCATCTTTGCAACATTGAAAGCAGCAGAACTGTGGATCCAAAACCTGGTAGAAACCCAGGAAAATCACTGTGCTACTATTGAAAACAACTACATCTTTAGCCTTGGTAAAAAAGAGTTTGCAGAACTAGCCCGAGAACAGCATTCCAGCATACAAATATCAGAAGAAGTGAGAGATGGAAAAGCAAGACTAAAATTCCATGGCCCCCCTAGTGCTGTCATTGATGCAGTGCTTGCAACTGAAAAATTACTCCTTCGTATGCAAGAGAAGACTACAGCCAAACAGGAAGAACTGCTGCACTTCTGGGGTGTGTTAAGTAAATAAGAGATACAAGTTGGCATAAATAACAAGTATGAAGTAGCACAGATCTTTGTATTGCCAGTAGTGGACAGATGTGTACAACACTTTACAAGCATAGTATATTACTGTAATTCCTGAGGTTAGTGTATTTTTATTGAGTGAGCCCCAGAAGGACCAGTAAGTAGGGCTCGTTATCTTGCTGAGTTCAGCTCTCACTGGTGAGAATCCCCAGTGGGTCACACTGTGTACTGGGGCTGGCTGTCATTGTGCAGTCACCTCAAATGCTGGCTTCCAGCAGGACAGGGTAACCTTAAAGTCTGACTACAGGACACTTAGGAAATTTGCATCAAATTAGCCCATACCTTTGCTACACTCTTCTGTTAGCTACCAGCTGCAGCTCTGATGGAGAGCCCAGCAATGGACTTGTCCTGCAGTAGATAGAACCTACTCCATAAAAGATAGTGGGGAAATGTAGAGAAATGACAGATTGCTTTTCTTTTATTCCCTTTTTCTCTGGTTCATTTACTAAATGTCCAGAAGTAACACTTGTGATGAGTTTTTACTTTTTTTTTTATGTGACTTTTTGTTCCACTAACTTTAGCAACCTCTGAATAAGGCCCAAAACATCCTTGATAGTTAATGCTTTTATTTCTGTTAAAATAGAAAATAATAAAACTCCACACAATGCTTTAGCCATAAGCACATCGGTGACTTATAGGAGCTAGATGACCCTTAGGACACAAACAAAAAAACAAGATACTAAGTCCTTTCAATACTAGTGTTTGGCATCACTGTGCTCCCAATGAAAGATAGGTGAGTTAGGAGATAACCTGTTGTGGGTTTTTTTGATTGTTTGTTTCTTTGTTTTTGTCTTGGCTTCAGGAAAGTATTTAGTATTCTTTCTTCTTAATTAACCTACCAAAATAAAGTATTGGATCCCTTCTGTTTGCCTTTACTCCAGGTATTGTTATGTATAAAATGTTTATTCCCTTGTTTGCATTCAGGCCAGCTGGGAGCAGGTCATCCTTCAGAACACCTTGACATGGTAAAGAATAGTGTACCCATTCAAGTTTCACCGGTGGAATTGAACCAGAAGGAGTTTAAGTACAGGCAAAAACAGTTTGAAGAAGCTGGACTTCATATTCTCAAGGTAAAGAGGGTATTCATTGCATAGTTAAATCTCAACTGATGAAGTACGTTTTAACTAACAATATTTAACTTAAACTCTGCTGAACTATTTCAGTATATCACTTTTAAGATGAAATTATTCTAGGCCTTAAAATAGATCTAGGCTTTACTTCCAATAAAAATACTTAGTATTTTAAACATATAGCAAGTAATTACTGGAAAAGTATAGTTAAATTCTTATATCCTTAAAGGTACTATGTATTTTGTCTTTTATTTCATGCCTCAAATATCCCTTTAAAGGACTCTAAAAGAAATAAAAAAATTCAGATATTACAATGAGTAGTATCTTTTAGGACACTTTAATGTGGTGTCTCTTCTGAGCTTGACACTGAAAACTAGCAACCGAGTTTGTAATTTGATTAGCAGCGAGTTAAGTTGAGCCCTTCTTTGGAAATCTCTGCCTGGTGTCCGGGAGAAGGTTGAGTTTTTTAGCTGAGCCGTGAGGAAGAGTGTGGCTTTGCCAAAGAGGCCTTGCAAGCCCCTGGTCTAAACTATTGCCCTAGGCCTGGGGTGTCCGTCCACTCTTTTCTTGTTAGTTTGAAGAATGTATACTGAGCAAGGGCATCCATGCATTTTACTGACTGTGGTCTCTCCCTCTTCTCACACTGTTATTTATGTTGTAGATAGAAAAAATAGATAATCCTCTTTTATCTGCTGCATTCAAACAAATGAAAACAAGAATGGAAGAAAAACGAGCTGCCTCCAAAATAAGCCGCATGTTGTACCAGCAAGTCCCTGGTCAGTTCTGCGGCTTGGTGTGCCAAACTGGATTCCACAGGACATACTCACCACCGACAGGTAATTAACTTGCTCTTGTATCTTCAGTCAAATTGAACAATGACTTGACTGCTGAAGTTGGATTAAAGTCAGAAAGAAATGACATTCCCACACATGAACTGGTTCTTACCACTATTTAGACTCATATGAACTTAAATCTTTTATCTGTTATAGGATTTTAATATTTGGTTCTAGCATAGTCCTGCCGTTACTGACAGATACGTAATGCCACGTCTGAGCCTTTATTTTGTTGCATTACTCTAAACAAGAGGTGCTTACACTTGTTGAAAATGCACATTTAGCAGCCTAGTACTTTGAAACCTCTACAAAGGAATCACCAAATAATACAGGCCAGAAGGTGCCTTCAAGGTCATGTAGTCCAAACCCCTGCCCAAAACAACTAAGATCAGATAAATACTTTGAATAAGCAGACTGCGATTGAGAGTACATCTAAGAAGAAACTAAAAACACTCCCGAAAGAAAACTCCTTGTTATAGCTTTTACAAAATACTGTGGTAGATAGTGTCCAAGAAGCTTTCAGAGCTAGAAAGAACAAGCATTCACCTCATTTTCCTGCAATTGATGACATGCAGTAGCACGTGAGGTTTTTTTGCTTGTCAAATATGTAATTAGGATTTCAGGCAGTAAATTTGCCAGAAAGCAGTTCTGCCTGCGTGACATACAATAAAAATGACTATCTAAAGTTGTTTCTTTGCAACTTTTACACATAATACTGTAAAAACTTTATAATGTGGTACTATTATAAAGCCCAAGCTGCTTTTTTTTTTCTTATCAGAATGCCTAGCTTATGATGACACATAACTGTTCACCTGGTCACCTCTGTGAGGGGGAATAGCAGCTAAATAGAATGGCCAGCAGCCCTCATGGCTCATGTTAAATGTTACTGCTAGAGGAAAGAACAGCTGCAGACACTTCTAACAGTGTAAAGCTTTAGCAGACACTTAATGGAAAGTTATTTCCAATAAGGTGGAACATCCTGAACAACCACATGCTGAATCAAGAAGCAGGTTTTCAGTGCTACAATTCGAAGAGAAGAAATTCTTAAAGATGATGATTTTTTTTTTTTCTTTTTCAGAGCAGAAGTGCGGAGCTGGCATTTACTTTAAGAGGAACCCCAAAAGCCTGATCCAGGGTAAAAACAAGTGGGAAACAGATTCTATAATGTTTGTGTTTGAGGCTGAGGTATTAACAGGCTTATACACTACAGGTAGAGCGTCCTATATTATGCCACCACTCATGGAGGGAGACATCACGGCAGAGTACCACAGTGTAGTAGATGATGTGAACACCCCTGACACCTTTGTCATTTTCAACAGCATTCAGGCCCTTCCCCAGTATTTGTTCACTTGTCTCCAGATTCAGGGTGGAGGGCCTGGGGCCTCTGAGACGACCATCAGTGCCCTGCAGATGAGTTAAGCACAAGTATAACTATGTGGAAACCCCATCAAAACAAAGCACACTTAGATATCAAGAGTATGCTCTTAAAAGAACATGTTTTAAGCAAAGTGCGTTATGATGCCTTGGAAACATAATAAAGCATAATAATGAATGAGAGTTTATGTAATCTGAGATAACATATTAATGGAACAAAAGAAATCTTGACTGTGCCTTTGATTCTTTAATTTTGGTTTGACTTAAGTAAGTGAACAGGTTCTGTGAGAACTGTTTTACAGCCAGGGATGTGCTCCTACAGTCCCATGGCTATGATAAAGGAAGCAAAACTTCATGATTCCTAGCAGGTGCTGTTCAAGTTTTTATTTGTTATAAGTGTTTGAAAGTACTGTAGATACATGTATTCAAAACAAATAGTATGACAATATCAGGCACTCTTATTTTTTTCCGCAGTATTAAAAATATACTGGTCTGTCTGTTTGAAAGGCTACAAAACATACAGAAGCAATTCATACTGCAGCTTGAAAATGCTCTTTAGAGGTGAAAGCCGAGCCCTTAACTTAAAGACTCTAAGGACAATGTTGTAGCTAGATGTCCCTCTGCTACTTCTCTAGCAACCTGAAGACATGGCCTAGAAAAAAGTAAGGATGATTACACTGATTTTGATTTAAACAGGAGTTCAACACAGCTCTTGAGTACTTTCAGCATTACCTGTAGTGCTTTAGCAGACTGTAAAGACAAACATCATTGCCCAAAACTAAAAGCTACCCCTGAGTTTATCCCATCTGAATGTAAACTCACTAGAGTTTCCTAGCTACTCCAAAAATTTATGGCTCAGAGAAACTCCAGAGAAAGTCCAGTTTCTTTCTGACAAAGTGAATCTTTATTCTTACTCTGAATAAGAGGATGGAGAAAGAACAGTTTTCAATGTTCAGTTTTATTTAAATACTATTATACAAATATTGGAAACATAATACATTTCTGTAATAATCTTTATCGAATTAATGACTATTTTCTTGACTGCACCTGAAAAAACATTTAATGTTAGTGTAATGAAAAAAATTTACTGAGAAAATTAACAGCTTACTCCGGCACTCAGCATGTGCTTTCTCCTCATTCCCGCAGTTTAAAAGAATTTAGTCTTACTGAGTATGAATATTTCCTTTTATGTTAGCAAAGTTTTTTTTGCTAATATATAACTTCTTTAGTCCACCTGCCCTCCTTGCAGTGTATAATATATATAATAATAAAAAATATTATGTAGGTGTTTGTATATAATTATTTTCATCTGGTCCTCAAAAAGAATTTCAGATACAGAAGCTAGAAAATAAAAGCAGCACAAAGTAGATGTACTAAGTAGTACATATTAAAATAATTACCACAGTAATTAAAGATTCCTGATCTTAGTCCTACAACAATCAGTTAAGCAGAGGCTACTCCACAGCCTCTGGGATTTCTCTGTCATCCACAATAAGGGTATGAATAATTCCTTCCTTTCGTTTCCCACTACTGACAGCCTTAATGCAACAGTTGTGATCACCAACACTGAAGTGAGTTTCAGTCCCATCTTCTACAAATTCACCCTAGGAGAAAAGGGATAATATAACAGACAAATGCTGTTTTACTAAAATAAAGTCTAAGTGCAAACCGTTTCTAAGGTCCCAATCATTTTCAGCTCCACAGTTAGAGCAGCCATACACATTTCCATCCATAAGCTTTACTTATATAGCCACAACCTATAGAATGGCTTTGGGGGGGGAAAAAAAAAAAAAAACAAAAAAAAAACAAAACACACACATACCGCTGTTTCCAGCTTTTTACCATTGCACCACACATCCATAGTGTCCTTTTCTGTGAAGAAAAAAAGGGGAATAAAATGTAGAAAAAAGAATACATTTCTCCCCACCCCTTGCCTCCCCCCCTACCCCTGGGAAGATTTAGGAGGCCAAAGCAAACCCAAACCCCAAGCCCTGATCCATTTTACTTGAATTCCACATAGAAGTTTTTATTTAACTGGAATACATGGGCCCATTTTTAAATGGCAGAAATGGAAGCCCCATCACTCACGGGCAAACAACTTTGGCTACAAAACACACCTCTCCTAGCTCTCGGTATTACTAGTGGATTGCTCTGAATATTGTCAGAGCATTTTGACATCCTCAAACTGAAAAACTTGAGTACAGAAAAGTGAATTAAACAGTCCTGAAATGTTAGCACAGATTGTTCAGCGGTGTTCTGATTTTAACTCATTTCGGGTTCGGTTAATTGAAGAGCAGTGGTACTTTATAACTTGGAGTTTCTGAGTTCTTAAAATCTCCCTGAAAACTCACATGCCACCCATACTAGAATACTAATTTAAACAAAACAGTTATAAATTCTTCGTTTTTCCCAGCACAACCTTAAGTTCATTAGCTCTAGATTTCACTTTACTGACACTGCCCTCCACTGGCAGTGATCAGCCTGCTGAACCCTGCTTGCCTTTTAATTAAGTACAGGGAAAGCAAAACAACTGCAAGTAAACCAAGTCAGCTTTGTCATACATTAAAATTTCTCCCTGTTCTCCCCTACTTTACTTCCCCCCTACAGCCCAAATACACACAGTCCTATTAACCTTAAAGACAGAATGAGTGCCTTAGTATCAACTAAGAAATAGTTCCAGATTTCATTTCTGGGTCTAGTTTTACAACAATATGCAAGTGGAAGCTTCTCCTACCAGATACAACAAACACAAGTTTCCCAGTACCTTTCTTCTACCCATCTACTTGTGATATTTTGGGGAAAGGAAGATAATAAATGCACTGCCTTAATTTTAAGCAAATAAAAAGAGGTCATCCAAAATTTTCAGACTAACTTTTTAGTTAGCTAGTTTGGTGTTAGCTGACTAACTCCAAAGTGGTTCCGGAGCACCCAGCATTTTACACTGCAAACAGCCACTGATGGATGCCTCTCTTCCCTGCCACTTAATAAATGCATGCAAGTTTAGCAACAAAGTCATTCAATACGTCCTTACCCAGAACAACTCTGCACACTGTGCCATCCAAACTCAGAATCCACGTATTGGTTGTTTTTGACCTGTTCTCCATGTACTTCTTGAGGCTCTTCCCATCGATATCCAAAGTATATTCATATGCAAAGCCACTGACTGCATCAATGTTAATAGCGGCTTTTGTTTTCGCTGCCCCAACAGTGAATGTTTCTTTACCCACTAACTTAAACATCCATTCTTTTCTTATTTGTTCCTGTAGAATAAAACAAAGACAATTGGTATAAATTAATAAACCTGAATATATGTCTCAGGATTGAGAGATTTTGAGCTAGAATATTATAATTTTGGTATGCACTAATACATGCACAGAGTGCCTCTGCCCAAGGACTGCAAAGAACTTCATAAATACATACCCATGTCTTAACTGTAACTTAAAGGGGGGTGATATGTAAAGTTAGCCAAGTGAATACACTTCACTTGCATTTATTAGGCTTTTGTTTGTTCTGATGCATTCTGTCTGGAATCACAGAGTCTGTATCATAATGAATTCTGAGCATATAATATTGTCACCTTTCCATCAACATAGACAACACGCTTTCCTGAAGTGGTCCCGTGTTCAAATTCAATCTTATGAACACCGTCACTTAAAGCTACTTCCCAAACGGCCACCAAATCTGTCATCTTCTCTATATGACTGTAGCGGGACCTACAGAAATACCAACAAAATAAATTAGTTGTTGCTGAGAGAGCTAGAACATTGCTGAATTTAGTTCAAAGCTTCACTACTTCATAGCAAACCACTTTTTACAAATGAAAAAATGAGACTTGAAAGAATAAGTGTAGACTTTATTTTATTTTCTTGAAAAGACATTCAAATACGATGAAGCATAGCACAGAAAATACTCACAAAGACAGGTGAACAGGTTTGACTCTGACTAGCACCACACAAGAACACTTATCCATGTAACCTCTACAACTTCCACGGCAGATGACAACAGAATTAAACTACACTTAAATTCCAGATGCTTACGGACAGCTCTGCGATTTCTTGGCACACACTCATACACAGTATTCTAACTGGTCTGTGAAAGTGTTTTAGCCTTTTAAACTTGCAAGCCAAATTAGCTATTACAAAGATTTATTCTTTCATTAAAACGAACACACACAAAACTCCACACTTTTCATTAATATTACCTACAACATTCAGCAGTGCAACTGTGCAGGCACACACACAATCCTCTCCCTCCCCATGGGGGAGGAGATGCTGAGATATCCTTTCCTTTACATAGTTTTAAACCTCAGATAAACACACAAGTGACTGCTGAAGGCAGATACCTTTTCAAATCTGTTCAGGCTGCTGTTGTTTTTTTACCTTAGTTCATCTTCACCAACAGTAATCTCCTCACGGGATGCCATAGTAACCAAAACAGCTTTTAATCCCATTAGCGGCAAGAAAAAAAGAGAAGCAGGACAGCAATAGAGAAGCACTGAGAACTGAATTTTCCTAGTTTGCTTCCTTCAAGATTATCAGTATCTTTTAAGCAAGCTGGTGAATGTGCAGGTGTTATCATATATACTGATGAAACAAATGTGTTTTTTCCTTTTCGATGAACAAGCAAATACAAGTTTATTTGCAAGTATTACTTATAAAATTTGTACATGTCATTTACCCTACACTTATCACTTATTTAATGATTAAAAATGCTTTCTTGGATTTGTGAGCCAATACTTAGGCACAGACCTGATTGAAACGGGAACACAGTTCAGAACTCCACAGCATAATCACCAACCGTAACGCTCCAGAGATCATGGCCAGCAGAGGGGAGGTGAAATAACCTATCAAAATAACCTATCAAAAAAAATACCAAACCCAAGCACCGTGAGCCTTGCGGCCACGATGCAGGAGTCCGCATGGTCCCCAAGTCACTGCAATACCCAACTCTGCTGGCACCAAGAGCAGCAAAAACACTTGTTCTTGGTTTGGGCTCTAAACATCAGCACCAAAGCCAGGCTCAAACACTTCAACCCAACAGCTTTGCTAAACCACTGCGGTAGTTTTCAATCATAGCAATCTACTCGCCACAAATAAATCACTATTTCCTATGCAGATTTTTTTTTTGAGCCTGCATTGCTTGTGTGCTCCTACCGCACTGCTGAGCTACTTGTAATCCTTATCCTCTGCATTACACGTGATAGTTTGTCTAGAAACTATAGAAAAAAAAAATGGAAAAAAAATACTGTTAATGGAAATCTCTACAATCACCCCCCAGCTCTCAGGGAATCCTGTAGCCTGTGCAACGTGTAACTGCTGTGTTTTTCTTCCAAAGCATGCTGTATCGCTCTAATCCAACGCAGCACGAGGAAAGTTGAAAACAAACATAAAAGTTATTATTTCTGCACACCGCCCCGCCCCCTTTCCCGGCCTGCCTTAAAGAAACACAAATAAATAGGGGATATCTCTTTGCCAGGCACTGCCTCAGGAAGGCAGGCACGGCTCGCGCTCACCTCCCCAAACGCCGCCAGGAGCCGCGACGCTGCCCAGGATGAGCAAGCGGGAAGGAGGGAGGGAGGAATCCCCGGTCCCGGTCCCGGTCCTACCTGCGCGGAGCTCCCGGCGCTGCTGCTGCAGCCGCCGCCTCCCGCGGCTCCTGCGCCTCAAAATGGCGGCGAGGCGGCGCGCGCCCCCGCCCCCGAGCCGTTAGCGCCCGCCCGGAGCCGTTAGCGCCGGCCCCGCTCCCCTGAGCCGCCCCCGGG
>VWPW01010630.1:326266-366061 GCA_013389825.1 Crypturellus undulatus
GCCGCCGGCGGGCGGGAAGGCGGCGGCGGCCGCGCGGGCCGGAGACGCCGCTGCTCGCCCGGGCCCAGGACGGCCCTTCCCGGCCTCTTCCCAACCGCCTCCTCCTTGGGATCAGCGCCGCCCGCACCGCACCCCCTCGCCATGGCTGAGGTACAGCACTGACTCCTGCTTCCAGGGGCGCTGCTTTCAGTTTACGCATTCAGATGCGTTTATATACATACATGTGCGTATTCTCATCCAAACGCTGTCATGAGGCCCCGGCCATGCTGACGCCCTGGGGCAGGAGGGCAGCGGCCTCCCCCACCACCTGGGCCGGCTCTTTGGAGTAGAGAGAGAATTTGCTTGTTTGAGTATTTACATCCTGTTTTTCTTTTAATCATTTGCAAAAGCATTTCTCTCTAAAACTACAAATACAGCAACTGGGGAAATGGGCTATTTTCTGTACAGTTCAGTGCATTTTTTCCAAGTGTCTTTTTTGCCGATCGTATTGAAACACCTCTAAAGGCTACTGGTAGCAAGCGCTGCTTGTGGTGGTGGCTTTTTGTTTTGGGGGCATTTGCTGCCTCTCTCGTGACGGGAGCCGTGAGCTGATCTTCCGTGCTCAGATTCCCATCCGTTGTTGCTCCTGCAGCAGGAGAAAGCGGAATCGGAGAACTTGAACAAGCTGTTAGTGCATCGTGGGTTGAAACCTGTGAGCTTCGCTGGCCCGGGGAGCAGCAGAAACACGTCAGGTAAGGGCATGCTGGTTTTACAAGCTTCTGTATTTGAAAATATAAGCCTAAGTTCATAAACCTTCCTTAAAGCTGTTATTTCCAAATGCAAGCTGAGATGAATCTTGTGCAGTTACCAAAAGCCTCTCACTATGACTTTATGTTAAATATCTCCAGATATGATCGTGCTAGATGGTCAGTCTTCTCAGGGGATAAGACTTGCCCTAAAAACACTGGTGGAAGACACAGACCGACAACAGAAGATGATGCTTGGGCTTATGGAGGCGAATCGTCAGCTTAGGTGAGACTTGTTGGGCAAGACTCAGTGCTCACGCAAACCAAAGTGTGGCTGGTGTCCCCTCTTTCTTCCCGGTTGAGCTCCTGTCATACGTGAGGCTCGAGCTTTTTGTGAGATTTCTGTGAAATGTGGCAATATTGGCTTGGTTCCTCTTGGGCTGTTCTGTCATTTCATCTGCTGCTTCTTTGCATAATAAAGTATCTCCCATACCTGCTGCCGTGGGCTATTGCTGAGTGTTAACAAATATGATCTGTCAGACCTGTGCCCCATTTACTGTATTTGTGGAATTAATTTGCTCTAAGCCAAGGTTTGAATTTTGTTTTGATCAGAGATGAGCTACGCCAGGAGCGAGGTCGGGCATCTCGGCAAGAACAGCGGGCTAGCGATTTGGAAAACGTAGTGAAGAACATTAAGTCCAAGATTTGTCAACTGGAAGATGAGACGATCACTAGGGTTTGCCAGCAGCAGAATCAAGTCAAAGAACTTCAAAAAGATCAAGAAATTTCACAGGTAATTCTGGTAATCCCATTTGAGGACTCAAACTTTTGATTTTTAATTAAAGGCTCCAAAACTAGTGATACTGGTCAAAATAAATGCAAGTTTGTTTGTTTGTTTTTCCCTAGAGTTATTATATTGTTCATATCTATGATTTTTCAACTAGATTGAATTTTGTAATAATCAGAGAGAAAAAAATATATACATACCCTGTTTCTACTGCTTCTTCAGTATGTCTAGAAAACAGCTATGGAGCTTCCTTGTGAGCAGGTGCCTGCTAGGGCATGTACAGCAGTGTCTTCAGCACGTTTGTTAGATGAATTTCAGGATGCCTCTGTTACCTGTTCACAGGCAAAGTACCAACAGCAACAGGAAAAGCTGCGAGAACAGGAGGAGACTATTGCTCGTCTTCAGAGGGAGCTGCACAAGGCCGGGGTGGAGGAGCAGCGGCGTGTCGCCACTCAAAACAAAATGTTCTGCCAGTTCTGCAAAAGAGCACCCAAGTCTCTTCTGGACCAGCAGTACGCGATTTTCTTCCACTGTTACTCTGATGAATGGCCTCTAACATTAAAGGAGAAAACACATTTTAGAATAACTCGTTTCAATATTTTGATTTTTAGAAAAATTGGGTACCTTAGGAGTGCCAGCTGAAATGTGAATCCTTATAGGGTATATTAGTTCCATAAACTTTTCTTGTGTGCTTAAAGTGAGCTGCTTAAACCCTCCTGGAAAAGGAAAAAATACAACCGCTGTACACTAGGTGTCAGCAAAGAAAAGGAAATGTTTAGCCTGGATTTCTAGCACCTGTTAGAGTTATTGCTTTCTAGGATTTTTTTTTTTTTAATGGAAATCTTCAAACAAAAATCCTTTCGGTTTGATAAGTAGCTAACTGCAGGCTCACTATAAACCTTTGCAGTAACTTCCATGGGTTTTTTTTTATTTGAGTACTCTGCTCTGTCCCTTTTATGATAAGGTCCCCATACTTCTACTCGAAGTTAAAGTTTTGCCTGTTCTTAGACCTCAGACACCCTGCACTTAACTGTGTTGCTGTGGCTGCAGCTGCCACTTTTTTTGGCAGTGCTCTCATATCTCCCTCAATGGTCCCTGCGCTCCTAGAACCTGGGAGCGGTGCCAAGTTGCCAGCCTCGCTGGGTAAACAGAGCCACAAGTGGGGAGGCTCTTGGGAGGGTTTAACTCTTGTGTCTTGATTAATTTGGCCACGTTCAGTCTGGTGTAGCAGTAATGTCCGTGTTTCTCTGCTGTGGAAAGTTAGTGACTGCGTTCAATGTGAGAGAGAGCTACTGTTTTGATGCAGCCACTGTGCAACACAGTGCAGTTGTGTCAAGTTGTCCTCTACATATGCATTGACTACAATATCTTTAAGGCATGATTTTTTGATAATATTAGAACCTCAGTATACCATTTTTCTTTTTTGCAGGTTTCTTTGTCTAATTGATTATTATGAATCACAAATTAACCAAATGAAGAAGGAGCTAAGGTAGGTGAGATCTTTAATGCTAATCTCCAGTAATGCCTCATGTCTTGCTATTCAGAGTTCTGTGATGTGCTCCTGTTCAAATAAGCAGGAACACTGCTGTGGATCTTCTGCTGGAAAAATGGGAGAAGTGATTATGGGAGTTGTGATTATTCTTGTATAAAACATGTAATGGTAAACGTGGTGTATTCCATGTTCCACACGTCACTAACATGTAAGAAACAGCAGTGAACTACACTGGTCTTGGATGTCTGGATTCTCCCTGGGAATAGCTGTCAGTCAGCCTAAGCAGTGAGGAGGCAGTACTAGGAAGCTGTGGGTGTTTAGATGCCTGAGCTATAATATATATATATTTTGCCCTCCCCTTTTGCAGTGCTTCACAGGCGGTTGTTATATTGCTTGTGCTAAGCTGATGGTCTCCCTAGACGAAGGAAATACTGGATTTGAGCTCTGTCATGGTGCCTACATGGTACGAAGCAACTCAGCAGATACCTGAGAGTCATTCCCAGAATTTGAGATAATTGAAGTGGAACTTGCTTGTACTGGAGTTTATGGGAATAAGTATACTCAATTAGTATATGAAGCAGTGTCCTAGGTAATTGAGAGGAGCAGTGGCAATTAGGGTGGAATTATTATTCTGTGTATTTTGCAATGTATAGACATGTCGTTATGATACAAACTGCTAACCAGAACAACTTAGTTCTTTGTGGTAATTGAATTTCAGTAAGGTGCAACAATTTATTTTTCCCAATAGGCTATACAAAAAAGATGAAGATCATGTACAGAGAGAAGTAAAAAGGGAAGAATTCTTAAATTTAGATGCTTCACCCAATTATAGAGCACTACTCACGGTATGGTAATATTGAGAGTAAATCACTGCAGAGCTCTAAATGATAACCCTTGAAAAGCCACAGAGAAGTTCATGTTTTGTTTTGCTCTTAATCTCCTTGTTCTCCTCTTATCTTCTTAGTTTGTAAGCTTTTCTGGAAAAAAATCCTTATTTATGCCGATTCAGTTCTGTGTTGAGAAATTTCTTTGCTGAGGACTGAACAGGCCTCTCATCACAGGTGTGTGAATGTGTCATCTGTGATCTAGTGCAGCATGTTCTTGATAGTTACTCATCTTTGCTAAATTGGTCTAGAAAGCAGACGAATCTCTCTCAAGACACATGTACTTCATAACATTCCCAGTTTGTTGATTATGGAATGAGTGAAATACAAGAAATAATGCCATCTATGTTGCAGTCTTTCCAGAATCAACTTGTTGAAACAAAAGCCAGGAATGAGCAGCTTTTGCTTGAAAATACAAATCTCAAGAAAGATTTGGAAATAAGGTGAGGCAGGATAAATGTCATGCTTTGTAAAGGCACTTCAGCGGACGTTGCTTTCAAAGAAAGAAACCCAAAGCTTCATCAGTTATGAAAGTGTGGTATGTAACTTGCCTTTAATTAATAGGATAGAGCGGGAGCGATGAACTTTCACTCCCTACACTGTTAATGATGACTGCAAAGTGGTTATTTTGCTGTGGATTGTCTGACAATTGTATTATACATTTGCACTTTACTTAGAAAAAGCAGTACAAGTGCATGTGGGTTGAGCCCGAGTCCTTGGTGAGCTGGCTGTTCCAGTGTGCTTGCAAAAACTCACCCTTTGTACTAGTGGCATTACTGGTAAACATGACTTCCACCCAAAAACTGCTGGCCGGGTAAAGCTGCAGACCCTTTTAGTAAGAAAACAATCTGATCCAGCATTTTTTTGGGATAGTGTTAATGTTGCAGAACTTCCTCTCCAGAATGAGGATGCAGCACTGACAGAGCTCTCTACTGCTTTTCTTGAATGAGATTTGTTGCTGACTGCAAATACGAGGTGTATAATGTGGTGCTTTCTCTTTCCAACAGACCAACTGCACAGGAACTCAGACTTTATAAGCACCAAGTGAAGAAACTAGAAAAAACTTTAAAGAAAACTATCCAGTAACTATATTTCTTTGGTACCTTTCATGAATTCTCTGAACTTTTAAAAGCAAAGATACTCTGCAACCTGTAATGTGGATAGTGGCTTATACAGTATTTAGAGTAGGTTTGTAGACAACAAATTCTACTGTTGCTCCAAAGATTCCCTGTGAATCTGAAGCAGTGATGTGGTGCCCGGATAGGGGGGAGTGCCCAGCAGCATGTCTTTTTTATTTGATTTTGTCTTTTGGGATTTGAATGCTGTCATAGGCAATAGGGATGGGACAGAAGTACGATATTTTCAACTTCACAAGCTAAAAGTAAGTTACTGGTTGCATTATGGATTGTGAAGAATAGTTATTTGTTTTAGTCATTTATTCTTTGTTATTAGAGTTGCCAAAAAGCTTCAGCTACTGCTGTTCTAAGCAGTTTTACTTGATGATTTTTTTTTTTTCCTGAAACACTGTTAAGTGCATTAAGGGTGGTAGAGCTCCAATATTGTTAGAAGGTATCTTTATCTGTAATTTGACTTTAATCATGTGTGCATGTGTATACTGAATACTAAATATTTTGTAGCATAGTACATATCCTGAAAAAGATATTACCTGAACTTTAAAAATAAAAATGCCTTTTTTTTTTTTTTCTTCTTCTTCTTTTCCATTTTACACTGAGTATATTTGAATGGTCTCTCATCTCGTGCAGTAAATATGACTCAAATGGTAGTTTTTAGACCAACAATTGTCTCAAATGTGACAAGAAGGGTAATGAGCTCTATATACTAATTTGGCCAGGCAGTAGTAGGTGAAGAATGTGAGCACACAGTGTGCTATAAAAACAGCCAAATGGCTGTGTGGTTGACAGCATGAAATCTGACCCTTTCAAATAAAATTCTGGATTTCAACTCTTTTCCTATCATAGAACTTCCAGTATCTGTACAGCTGATGTTGTCTCTTCTAAATTAACAGGCACTCTGGATTTACATCAGCCTGGTAACTTGAGACATTTATGCTATTTACATTAAGTATAGTATTTTTCAGACAGTTTAATTTGATGGAATTTTATTGGCAGGCTTCACAAAATGGAGATTTTGATTTTGTAGGTGCAAATGCATATATTACATCCATAGTCCTCAATCAACTTCTCAAATCGAGTGGAAAGCAGCATCTCCTGCTGCGGGTGCCTGTGGAGCTAACTGGGTGTTTTGCATGCAGGTCTTCAGGGAGCAGCACTGCAGAAAGAATAAAGGGCAGTGAAGGAGCCGAGCATGTGGCCGCCGGGGCCGGGCTGCAGCACTTGCAGGTGGGCAGGTTGCAGCCGCGTTGCCAGCACCAGGCGCTCCCGCAGTGCAACACGGGAGTGGAGCCTCCCTGGGCTGCATGGGCTGAGCACCTTGTGCTGAGCCAAGGGTTCATGTAGAGCCCCCTGTGCCAACCACGGAGCACCCTGCGTTTGGCAGTGAGGCTTGTTCTTCATTTGGTGTAAACTGCCTTAAAACAGTGCTTGGTGAATAGCAGGTTGGTGATTAGCTGACAGTCCAGGACATGGTGTCTGTTCAAGGTTCTCTGCAAAACGTAGCTTTTTGTTATGGTTTCAAAAATGCCTGAGGAGATAGTGGGGTTTATTTTTCTTAGAATAAAAAAAACAAATGTAATGAAGATGAGCAATATGTAAGCTGGGTAAGTAACAATGTCATGAGGAGGTGATTGTTAAATATTCCTAAAGGGGGTGTGTATTTGCATTATTTTTATATTTCTTCTAACTAATATGTTTTTAAGTCTTTGACTCTATTATACATTGAATGCATTTTAGAAATTCAACCCTAATAACATACTGAAGCTATTTGTGATGTTTAGGCTAAATTATGACTGTGGTGGTATGTGGTTCTATTATAAGATGCTGTAGATTTTTGAGCAACATGATTTATTTGGTATTGTAGGTTTTGTCCAGTATTGATGCTGTTATAAGAAGTCCAAGAGCTCCTCCACTAATATACAGGCACAGTAAAGGGCCAGTCCAAAACTGTGTTAAAGAGAATGGACAAGAATGTGGATTTGAGCACCTTCTTCCCACTATAGAAATGTGGGCAGACCAGCTAATGGCTGTAAAGGTAATGCATAGAGTTTGCTTGTGCCTGTGTGTATGCTGCTTCTGTTTTCTGACTTGGTGGTGTAAATTTTAAAAAGAATTCTGCTGTCTATTTGTGCACCACTTTAAAACACAGTAGGTGAAAAATGTGAAGTGTGTACAGGCCCGATAAATTCTTTGCTCTGTGTTTAATGTCTGTTTTTGTTCACTGTCTGAATTCCTAAGAACACATGCAAGCTTGGAGCCTGTTACTTTACACATTATTGATGATGTGTTCCCTCCCCCTTCCTTTTGTCTTGCCAGAAGATTAACTTTTTGATTTAAATACAAGTCTCTGTGACCAACTGGTCTAATATTTACACAAGCAATAAAACACAAAGAACTCTTATTTTCAGAACATCAGCACTCTTTAAAAAAATCAAAGAATGTAAGCAGGTTTTCTGTATAAATTCATATACTGTCTGTATTATTTTTGCATATAAGAAGCAAAGATCTGCTTGATTCTATAGTAAAAAGACAACTTTAATCAATTACTTTAATAACAGCCATGTCCCCTCCTTTTAAAAGGATTTGCATCGATCCTTGAGAAAACTGTCTCTGGAAGTGGTGCCCTGGCACATTACAAATGCCCAGGATAACAAGGAGGCCATACGAGTTGAAGACCTGCAGTTCATAGTTGATGCAATGTTAGAAGAAATGGAAAATAAGGAGAAGGTAATTCCTACCAGGGGTCTATAATTGAAAGTCACTCTGGAATTCTTAAATGGCTTCTTCACATGCTGGTTAGATAAGTGCATTTGAACGCCCTGTGGGGTTGCAGAAATAGCTGCTTGAGCATATTCAATAGTCAGACTATTCTAATGTGAAGCATTAAACGTGGTGAAGACTCTGCTTTAATCAGTCATGTGATGAGTGATGAATTTGCATTGCCCTGCAGTCTCCCAGGTACCATCCTGTTCAGTCTGCTTCTCAGTGAGCATTGAGAATGCATAAACATACTCATCAAGCAGCAGAAATGAAAGCTTTCAAAAGAATATTTTTTGGTTCGCTGGGAATCTGTGTCTGAAAATCCTCTTTAAAATGTGTCCTTGGATATAGCGGTATTTGAAATGATTTTGTATAATAAGGGAGGTTACACCTATTTTTCTTCATAAACTGGTTTCAAGAATGTCTCACGGTTTAAAGGAATTTTTGCTTTGTTAAAGCAGTAACTTTGACCAATGATTCCTGCTTGCTCCAGAGCAGCCAGAGCCCGTCCTTACAAACGCTGCTTGCGATCGTCTCTCACTTCCAGAAGTTGTTTGATGTGACCTCCCTGCATGGTGTTTACCCACGGATGAACGAGGTCTACATGAAACTGGGGGAGATGACCAACGCTATGAGGAATCTCCATGAGCTTCTGGAGCTAGGTAAGGATTTACCCTTAGTGTGCATTCAGATCCCGTCTGCAGGATTGCAAAGCTAAGTGACAGGCTCATCTCTATATAGAAAATACATGGAGCTGCTTCAAAGTGAATCGAGTGGGTATGTTCTTGACTGTTCATGCCAAAAGGTAAAAGTATTTTGGTGTCAATTGGGAGTTTAAATAGGAAAAACTTCATATTTGTAAGCTTTATTGTGTTTAGTAGTTGCATGATCCATTCTCAGAAGCATCTTATTTTGCTAAACACATTGAAAAAAGAAGCTGAAGAAGCCAGAAGCTAAGTACTCGGAGCCCATGCATAGTTATGGCGAGGTACCCATTCTTTGACAGTTTTGTACTATTGCAGAACATTTGCTTAGTCTTCCCTGAACTCCTGGTTTTAAAGCGTTGGCAGCTCCATAGGGTTTGAGCCTGAGGGCAAGGCTCCTGGGATGGCAAGGGCTCCTTTTGAGCCCTGCTCCAAGCAGGAGGCAGCTTTGCTGACAGCTCGGAAGAGGAGGAAGCCCACAGCCAGGGAGCTCACTGTCCGCATGGCTTCAGACTAGCCCCTCTGCAACTGCTGCAGCAAGGAGAGGACAGGGGGGCGTCTGGGGCATTGATCGGAGCAGCCAAGGCAGGTAAAACCCAATATTGCACCAGAGCTCTGGCTAACAAGCAAGTACTTGCAGAGCAGGTTCCTTGTTGGCCTGCACCGTATACCTGCTTACGCTGTGCTACAGGAACCAATACAGTTCTAGTTGGCTTTCTTCCCGCTGATGGGTTAGCATGCCCTTCAGAACCAGCCCGGTGTGAAAACAGGCACCTCTGCCAAGGGCTCCAGTTGCTGAAGGGCACGTGAGCAATCCACCGCCTCTGGTACCATGGATTTATTTCTGAGCACAAGTGTCTCCTTTTCTGTGAAGGAAGGAACTTGTACACCCAGAGATGTGAAAGCCAAATGAAACCAAGGTACCAGCAAGAAGTGAGTTACATCTCAAGCACTTTCCGGTTATTAGTCATGAAGTGTTTGTTTCTTTACACAGACACCTCTGCTCCACCCACCGTGGTAGTGGATACTGTTGGGAAACTGTGTGACATAATCAATGAAAATGTGACCGAGCGGGTGCAGCAGCTTCTGGGGACCCAAGACATCCACAGGTATTTGGGGCTGCTTCATGGTGAGAACTCTCTAAACCTCTAGTTTAGCAATCAAGAGAACTGGCTAAGGCAAATACTGAAGGTGGCTTTAGTCACCTGCTACAAAATTAGATAGCAGAGACACGAAAGGAGCTGCTATTAGAGAAAACAAATCCTTGAATACTTTAAATTGGATAAAGTTGCTAAGGAGAAAAATTAAGGGCAGAAGGCTCCAAAGCACCTGTTTGGCTTTCCTGGGTAGTGTGATAAAATAGGTCTTTTAAAGATAATGAGAAATAGCAAAGGTTGCATGGGCATTAGAAAGCGTTGCGGGATTTCAACTGTAATATTAAAAGTCTATTTGTTGTGACTTCCTATAAATATTTTGTGAAGTGGACAAATCCCATTTTCTTCTTCAACAGATGAAAAGATACAGGCTGTAAGAGCTTCGGTTCAGAATTTTACTCTGCAGGAGTACAAAGAATGGGTTGTGGGCAAAAAGCCTAGCCCATGCTGAGTTAACAGGACTATTTCCCTCACTCTCTCGTCCCTCCTTGCCAGTTTGAACTAGAGAAAGTTGCTTATAAAAGATTGCTTGCCCTCTACCTCTGAAGCAGCTGCATCAGCTACCCCCATGCAGCGGGTTAGCCTACATAGAGCAACTGTCTAGCCCAGAAGGCTCACAGCTCGAGCTGGGGTGGAGAGGGAGGGCAAACACAGAGCAGGAACAGTGACGTTTGAGTGGAACATTATCCACAGCTAATCTGTGGACAATTAATAGCTGTTAGTTGCAGGTTTCACACCTCAAGAATGTATGTTTGGCATAGCTGGACTTGCATGCTATTTCGTAGTGTGGTTTTCAGAAACTATGGCATATGGCACGACAGCCAAGGAGATGCCCTGTCATTGCAGCTCTGGTCTGATGATCTCACTTGCACATTTCAGTATAATCGATAAGCTGGAAGAACACGAATGCTTCTTTCCGCCCTTTCAAGCTCTCATTCAGGAGTTGCTCTGCCTTCTAGGTAAGTCACCTTTACAACAACAACCTGTTACCTTCATACCACAATTTCCCCCGCTCCTCAAATTTTAATCTACTACTCCTACTGTGAAAATCTAGGAAGATGTGAGTAAAAGATGCTGCAACTTTTACTCTCACTTTTCTGTCTTTTCACAGGAAGTGAGCAAAATAGAAGTTAAGTTATCTTTGTTTTATTTCTGAACATTAAAGCTAGAATGTTGGTGGACCTTCTACATCTAACTGCTTTACTACTTTGCTTTTCCTTTTGTTTCAGAAATCAGTAACCTGGATGATATTTTACCTACCGTGAAAAACTTGAAATTGGCAGCAAGTTAAGGTTGTGTCATCTGCCCCACCATGAGGTCTCTTTCTTGTGAACGTATCACGTAAATGACACACAGCTACCTCTAAGCCTTTGTGACCCTAATGGATAGTTTCAGAATATTTTGACATAAATAAAGGCTTAACTTCACCCTCCATTGTTTTATTTCTATAAATAATTGTTTGAAGGTCAGTGAAAGTCCAGCAAAGACTTCTTATACCCACAGATATTTGGTCTATTAAGTTGCAGGGTCTAGCAGTTCTCTTTCTCTAGAAACCCCTGCCACGTCAGCAAATATACCTCCCTATGCACAGGGGTTGTGTTTAGAGTAAGCAATGAGACCAAGGTGTTCAAACTGCCCTGGCCCTAGCACTGTCGCCCTTTGATAAAGTGTTGGGTTGCTGCAGAGTCTCTTTCAAAATGCCCTATACATCTTCCCATAAGTTTGAAATGGGAGTTAGTGACATTCTCCTCTCCTCTGATATTTACATTTGTGCTGAAAATCCAAAATCAGAAAGAATAGCCCCTGATCAATGATGAAGACAGACTACCTTAACGTAAACTCCTCTGAAAATATTTGAAGGTTCCTTCCGAGTGTAGTTTGGCGCTTTCTCCATAGCATGGATGCAGGATTCAGGGTCTCCTTCTAAAGGTCAGTCTTAGAAAGGCATAGAGCAAGTTTCTAAAGCAAGATGTTGAGTTTATTGTACAGGAACAGGTAGGGACACTGAGCATCTGAAAATACTTCCCTGTATTTCACTCCTAGGTTGTTAAGCTTAGTTTACACAACTGCTGTTCCTCAGGCAGAATGCTTTACTATCACTTACAAAATGATTTGTAACAAAGAACAAAACACGTTAAGGCATCACAAACTTAAGCCTTAATGATATCTTGGTAAAGTAAACCTGGTTTTGGAAGCTCATTAAATACATACCAGCAGCAATAGTCTAGGATACTTCAAGTGAAATTTTTGTTTCTTACTTTCCCCAAACCAACTGCCCTTAAACATTTTGAACGACAGTTCTGAAGCGCCATAGGTGAAGAATTTTGTTTAAAAATCTGTTATTTCACAAGTCCAGTGCTTCCAACAACATAAAATCTTGGGAAAGTAAAACTGCCCAAGCAGAGCAATGATGTGTAGCTGACTGCAGCTAAAATTACTTCAGGTGCAAAGCTTGTTTAAGAGTTTTCATCTTTAAGGATTCCTTAGGGAAAATATGCCAGAATATAAGTGACTCTTGCTAGTTAAACTTATTTAAGTAAATAAGAACTAATTGCTTAGTAGCATCTTTTAAATATACATGTTCTGAACAGGAAACTGCTCCAAGTTTGCAGTGACTGCTCAAAACACATTCGTTACAAAAGATATGTACATTTGTATAAACTTTACAAATTAGTAACTTATGCACATGAGAAGAAATCAGCTTTTCTTGCATCTGCTTCTTGTCAGCTCATACCTGCAAGGCAAAGAGAGCAAGCAGTTAAAACAGTCACAGCCTTTTAATAGTTTTGACTGGCACAAAGGGAGGAGGAGCAGGGAGCTGTTTTAGTGCTCGCGGAGGCAGTGGAACAAGGAGAGCCCAGCGATGGCCTCACGCCTCAGCTCTGCGTGAGGAACTCGGCCCAAGTCATTTTGCTGCTGCTCAGACCTGCCAGGTGCTGCACAAGGCCCAGGCCCAAGCCAGGAAATTCCCCAGGTAGTTGGTTTTCCCTGTGTCCTCGTGGATGGTAGCTGCCTCCCTACTGCCCTGGCTCTCGCAGCTCCATCATGGAAGCAGAAGGAAGAGCTACAGCTGGTAACTACAGTCTTCCTCGTTTTTGCCTCGGACCAGTGCTTAAGGTTTTTAAGCCTGAACCACAACGAACAAACAAAACTGTGAAGGACTTATCACAGCAGCTTTTGAAAATGCTCTGTAATTATAGTTTTATCCTATTTATATGCATTGCTGAACAGAGCATTAGTTAAGATCTTCCTCCACCTTACAATTTGTTACAAGTATACTTTAATAAACATAATCCTTTTACATTATTTCCCAGTGGCTTTTATTGTAACTTAAAATATGCTAAAGACTGAGAATAATTTGTCATGTAGGCTCTTATTAAGAGACAGACACTTTCAGAGGGCAGATACTCTCTAATAACTGGATTAACATCAAAATTTGATAAAACTACCAGATTAGTTCAGGTCAGTCCAGTGTTGGCCTACAAAATATTCTCCTTGCTCTCCAAATTACACAGCCCCTTTACCATGCCTCCAGCACGAATTCAGAACAAAGCAATTAGCAGGGTTTGAAAGGATGACGATGAAACAAACTTACCATTGTGCAAAACCTTTGATTAAGTCTTCCTGGGACAGGTCAATCCGCACCTTTAAAAAGCGCATTTTATTTTATTATTGAGCATACAAGTTTATTGGCAAAGTTAGTGACCTCCCAGTCAGCTAGGCTTTAATTCTAGGGGTCCATGGAGAGGAGCTTTGTGTATTTCCAAAATGTGGGGATGAAGCTGCCCCAGCGCTGAAGCTCAGTAGCACTACTTGGAAATTTTTCCATCATGAGAAATGAAGAAATGAGGGAAAACAACACATAATAGTTCACAGAAAACATGAGTGTTGCTGGACAACTCTAGGTTTTAATCGCAGGTCATTCTCAGCTTCATGTTTGCACTAATTGAGGGGCAGTGGAGCATCCCAAGAGGCACATTTTTACTTTAGGAACACCCCTTTCCAATGAAATAGTGTGGCTTATCCATCACATGAGACCATCCAAACTTCTGTAGGGATGTAGTTGGATAAAGGATGAAAATATGGCAGAAAAAAAAGTTGCTTTCAGATTATTAGTTCTATTATTCAGTATTAGTTACTAAATTGCAGTTCAAAATTAGGAGAATCTCCCTGCAGGTTCAGCTAGATTGGCAGCAGCGTAACTGGTTTCAACTCACCCTTCCCAGTTCCTTCCTCTCCAGTGAAATGAACGGCTTGCTGTTCTTCACTGCGATGTCGAGGGTCCTTTTCTTAACTTCTTCCAAAGATCCAAAAAATTCAAACCTAAAAGTAAATTTTTGAGAGGAGAGACTTAAGGCAAAACTCTAAATTAAGTTAAAACTCTTTACTCATTGGTGGCCAGAATACAGTAATTTTAGCTGAGAAGGACCACAGCTTTATGGAGTGACCTTTACAGCACAGAAGAACCACAGCCAGAGTTTGGACAAGCTTTTCTGTTTACAAACCCTGAGAACACTGTTGCCCAACCACAGCATGTTTTAATAGGATAAGAAACTGATTCAGAGGACTCACTTTAATCCACATGTGAACAAAGCCTATTCTCCACGGAGCAGAAAAGCCAATTTAATAGTCAGATTTTATTAGCATTCTACGCAAACTCTTCCAGGCTTCATGAAAGAGCGTGACATTCTGTGTATGACCAGAGTCTGCGCCATGCCAGGGGGTGAAGGAAATCACACATCCAGATGAGATGCTATTTACTGACAATTTTCCCCTGCATGGAAGATCAGCATGTTTTCCATTCAACATCTATTACTCACAGGAAATAGCAGAGCCGAAGCCCCAGGTTTACAGAGCAGGCTCGTACCACATTAAGGGACAACAAGGGAAGCAACCCGTGGCAATTATGTTCTTAATGAGTCTGACTCAGGCCTGGCACACATCATTAATACAAAGTCAGTTTTGTCCATGCTAAATCCTTCTGGTTCTGCCCACCTAAATAGTTTTCCTGCAAGTCAGAGCTGTAAGACAGGTAATGTGTTTGGGGAGCCCAGTGCTGCTGCATGAGTTATGCTTAATTGAGGATGTACAGGCTCTGCCAATACTGGGGGTGAGGGGACTTGCTAAGAAGTGCTGCTTGGGCTGACACTGCCTTACTGGAGTCCTTCATATTCCAGCCTCTGGCTTTTGGCAAGATGTGAGAATCTGCAGTGGGCCAAAGAAGCAGCACGAGCAGAGAAGGAAGTTTAGTTAGGTCCAGAATTGAAAGATTAACTCTGCAGTGGCTGAATTAAACACGGGAAGGGGAACAGACGATGCAAGCAGTACCCTGCAGCTCCTGGAGTCAGGGAAGAGGGTGAGAAGGGGTCTGCTCCTGCACAGGGGGAGTGATCCTGTGCACGGGGAGAAGTTAACCCTCACTACTTGCAAATCACAGAGCAAGGTCTGCTTTTACAGAGAATTGCCATTGTACAATCCTCCAGCTGCATACCTTCTGGGAGTCCCTGAACAAGCATTGTAACTATTTCAGCAGCAATCATAATTAATAATTTCTTACTTTTCATCATACTGGGGGTTGAGAGTCTTTTTCTTAACTGAAGTCTTCTTTCTGCTTGTCCATCTTCTATCTGGAAGCAGGTATATGCGAACATAGGGATCTACTCCACGATTACAAGAGGGCACCAAGTTTCTGTTAAAAGAAGTACAATGTTGACAAGCAGGACAACTTCTCTCACCGTGTGACTTGTGACAAGTTGTCACTAGGATCAGACCCACCCTCCATGGGCAAAACGTGCCTATACCTTGGCAGCTGGATTGCAAGCAGAAACGAGGCTGTAAAGTTTCACAACATTTTCATTACTAAAAGCGTGCCACTCGCAGGGTTACTTAAATTAACATCTACAATCCAGCTGCAGGTGTCAGTCCTCGACACGTACAGCTCCCTCCAACAGCCCGAGCCTCCCATCAGTTGTCACTGGTGCTGAGAGGCTGCCTGGGATGGGGAAGCCCTGTACCCCAGCAAGTGCCTGGAGTGGTTTCCGCAGCCCAGGAGCTGTTCCCTGGTTGCAGCCAGGACCAGGCAGCCCCCGCCGTTACCTGCAGCCGTTGACCAGCACAACGAGGGTCTGCCGGGCGGCCGCGTAGCGCACCGTGAGCTGGATCTCTCCCACAGGCACCCCGCTCCCGCTGCAAGACAGACAGAGCTCCTCAGCAGGCTGCTTGAGGTAGCAGGCACACTACTAACAGCACGGAACAGGGCACGAGCTGCTGGGGGTGCGTTAGCAAACCAACTTTCACAGCACTGTTACTCATTGTGGCACCTTAAAGCTTGCCTTTTGACGGCTGCTGGACCGCAAAGCCGGCACAGAAGTGTAATTCCCGCCCGCACCAGCAGGGCCAGCAGCGCTGTCCAGGTGCAGCAGTTATAAATGAGCCCCTCACAGGTAGAGAACTGGCCCTGAAGTACTAAACCAAACGGATGGAGCTGGGTTCAGTATTCGGGTTGATGCTTAGTCTGATGCTGTCTTAATTGAGACAAACCTGTTTTTACTATTCTGTTGACTAAAGGTTCATCTATCTCAATTCTGCACCCCCCACAGCCAGGTGAGGATTTCCCTCCTCCTGGATGGAAAAGGCTTTCTCTGCATCTGTACGTTTAGCATTATCCAGGACAGACACAATGCACCTATCTGGAAAACTTTGTTCACTGCAAGACAAGAGTCTCAAAACTTGCTGGATAAAATACAGTGTCCAAAATTTAAAGCGACCAGGTATGTTTATCCTGAGGTCAGGCTTTTATGTGATTTCAGACTTCCATTCACCAGTTTAAAGGGAAGTTGGGTGCTAAAGACATGAGTGTTACAGTACCTTTTCTGTGTGAAAGCCCAAAGATAACATAAACTTAATGCAACTGAGACCTCAGACTCCAAGGGACTTAGCAGTCTTGAATTCAACTGAATGCAACAGCCTCCCCTAAACCCCAGCCCTTCAGGGGAAGAACGGCTCAGCTGGAAGCACCACCTACTTATAAAGGTCCAGGCTGCTGCTGCTCAGGTCAAAGCAGGAGGAGGGCAGGGAAGCCAGCGAGGCGACGCTGGGCGCGAGCCTGATCTCCTGCACGAGGGCCCGCGTGGGCACGGCCGCCCCCTTGCTCTGCAGCATGGCTGACAGCTGTGGCTCCATGTCTTCCTCGCTCCCTGGCTCCGCAGCAGCTTCGCTGGCCACAGGCTCCACTGAGCTGCCCTCCGGGCCCGCATCCTCCCCGTTCTCCTGCTCCAGCAGCGGCTCCAGTGTTGCAGAGTCCTGGCTGGCAGGAGGTGCCTCCGAGGCCTCTGGCCTTGGCGGGGGGACACACACGCGCCGGTGGCCCCGCTTCTCCACGGCACGTGCAGGACCTTGCCTCGAGGCACCGACACCTGCCTTTGCCCGCTGCGCATCGGGTTCCTCGACGCTCAAGGCCTAAAGATCAGAAATGCTGCGTTAGAAGAAGACACCGTTACTGTCTCTAACCACTGCACGGGTTAAGTTGTCCCCAGCTCTGCTCTGTGTCCCTGCGGGACTGCAGCACCAGCACCGCTCTGCGATCGGGAAGCCTCCAGGGATGCTGCCCCCCGCTGCTCCGCACGGGATCCTTCCGCATGGGATCCTTCCACACTTTCACTCTTCACCTGTGAGGCAAAACTGCCTTCCTCCTCTTTCTCCCTGCTTCCTTTTTGCCCAGATACAACTGGCAGTTCCCACTGAAGAAGTGAAGTGAATACGGAAAACAACTTTGGAAAACAACTTACTCGCAACACAAGTTTCATCTTAATGAAGCTGTCTGAACTGGAATGATCCAGCTGGAATCTCTGGTCCAGGGTCAGGTTTGGGTCCTTCAGTATGTGCGACAGAGACACCACTGAAGTTCCCAGGATGCTATCCCGATCTTTGTCTTTTACCTAGAAAGAATATGTGTGTGTATATATATTTATTTTCATAATATAGCAAACTGGTAAGTACACCACTGGGAGAACAGTAAGTAAAGGTACTTGAGACAGAGACCAGAATCAGCTTATTTACTTCAAATAGGTCACATCAGCATTTTGTAAATGTAACAGATTAGTATGCTTGGAGAAAACAAACAAGCAAAAAACAACCAAACAAAAACCAAAATTTCTAGATACACATAGAAGCATCTTCACTAATAGAAAAATGAGGCCCTAAATCAACTTAAATTTCCTTACTTGTTCTGGAGAAAATGTCTTCAGCTCCCGATGCAGGCAGGATGGCAACTGGTCTACCCTTTGGTGAGGTTTTCATAGTCACCGCTGTTTTAGCCTTTCTAGCCTCTAACTTCTGAAGCTCAAATACACTCCCGCAGCCCCGGGAGCAGCCCCAGACCTGGTCGTGACTGTGGTGTGCGACAGCGAGACACGGGACATCAGAGCAGGCAGGGTATCCAGGTCAGGAGCCAGGACTCCCGTTGAGGCTCCAATATCTGACTGCAACATCCAGGGCTTGCAGCACTCCTGCCTGCCCAAAGCCTCCCTTGTAGTCTGCAGCCAGAAATGTCCCATGCTTTGTACCAAGACATTAACCATTACAGGATCCCTACGGCGAGGGTAGGTGCCAGCATCATCCAACACGGATGTCTGTGCAATATGATGTTTCCTTCACCTTTGTAGCAGGATCATTTCAAACACGGGCCCCAGTAAAAGCACACAGAAGTGACCAGCACTGAGATCATACCATCCTAAAGGAGGTTTCTCCCAACAAACATACATACAGTGTTCCCAAGAAAGGCTCTTCTCTCACCTCAACATGCAGGGACTGGGACTGAGCGCTGTGCACAAAGAAGGTGAAAGCCTGGCCCCATGTGGGGTCTTTGTTGAAATTGCAGGTCTGCAACAAGAAGGTTGTGGCACAAATGTTAGCAACGCTGTGAGCACAAACACCCCCAGGCACCGGAGAGGGCCGCAGCCACCCTCCCTTTTTATCCAGGTGATGCTACATCCTGGCCTGGGGAGAGGAGGGAATTCCCTGGGAAGGTGTGTGCAGGAGCTCGGCCTCCAGGCAGAGCCGGTGCTGAGGGTGGAAGTGGTGGAGGAGGAGGTAGGCATGCGGTGCCAGGACTGGGACACTGCCTGGCCACAGTGGCGATGAGCAACCCACGGCTCCGCAAGGCTAAGCAAGACTGCAACCCAGCTTGGGAAAGACAGAGATGCAGCGTGGGGAAAAGCCAAGGAAGGTAAAAANTGCAGGAGCCCGGCCTCCCGGCAGAGCCGGTGCTGAAGGTGGAAGTGGTGGAGGAGGAGGCAGGCATGCGGTGCCAGGACTGGGATACTGCCCGGCCACAGCGGCGCTGAACAACCCACGGCTCCACAAGACTGCAACCCAGCTTGGGAAAGACAGAGATGCAGCGTGGGGAAAAGCCAAGGAAGGTAAAAATTCATGCAGAAACCAATTTCTGGCTGAAGAAGGTGAGGAAATGAAGGGAAAACAGTGAGTTTCAGTGCAGATCCACCCCTCTTGCCTGCTTGTGCGCAGGCAGCAGTCTGCGCCAGGTTATCTGGTGCCTGCAGGAGCTCAGGGGCTCTGTGATTGTCACCTGAGCTGCGGTGCCACGTGTCACTGGTGCCACGTGTCACCTCCCCAAGGGGCAGCTTGGCATTAGCTGCCCTACAAACTGACAGTGTTTAGGAAAGCTAAAGAGCCAAGCAGCCTCACCTTGCTTTTCTGAGTCGTGTTCCCTACAGTGAGCAGGACAAAGGAGGAAGGCTCTCGCTCCGTCTTCTGTCATTTAATACAAGGGGAGAAAAAAAAGGCATTCATAAAAGGCATTCCTAAATTTACAGGCAGCAGTTTCAAACCACTACACTTATTTGAAGCTCTTTTCCGAACATTATTTTCACTAGGTTTCAGACTTTGGACACCTGAACTAACAGACCAGTATGCAGGAAAGATTCTAGCCATAGCGAGTGTACTCTTACTCTGCACACCAAGAGTTCACATTTAAGCCAAATCTTTATGCATTTAGGTATAAATGGATAATGGATCACAGTGGAGTGATAAGACACCAGTCTTATAACTGGTGTGGGCACTGGGGAATCTTCATCATTTCCTGATGCAGAAATGGTTTCCGGGGCTCACAACTCACTGTAAAGCAGCTATAAGCAAGTTGTAAGGTTTTTTGTCTAGAAGAACTGAACCTCTTGTCCCAAGCTCTTCTCTTTCATCCTAATATTACAGTATCCACCTGGCAGGGGGAGGAAAAGACAGAGAAAAGCTGGGGTCATTCTGCAACGGAGCAGAGAGTTTCTCCCTTCCCATCAAGCCAGGACACAGCTCAGCAGAGGAGCAGCCACTGCAGTGGCAAGAAGGGTGGCAGGACAAAATAAAAATAGGGAATCTCCCCACATACAGCCAAATATTTTACTGATGCATTTCCCCTTGGACATCCTTGACTTTCACTAGGGAACATTTTCAATTAACACCTTGAGCCAGTGCAAAGAAATAATCTCCTTTTAAAAACAGCTAAGTCCAGTTGCTACAACACAGTATAATTCAGCATGTGGCTTTGCAGGAATAGGAAAAATATAAATTTTACCTTCAGATACTTGTTAGTTTTCAGCTTCTTTGCTCCATATTCACCATTTGAGTACTCAAACTGGTTTTTCTGAATTGGCAAAAGAATATTTTAAAAGAATTAATTTGTGGGATTAAGAAGAGAGAGAGAGAAAAACAGAGAAGGAGGTTAGGAGTGCAGGCTGCTTGCATATGGCTCATACGTACTGGAAGGTTGAAAGCGTTGTCCAAGTAGACTATCAGAATTGCTGTAGAAAGACCCTTCTTATCCTGTGAAGACCAGCAAAGAATAAAACAAAGCAAAACACAAGACAGGCAGGGTCATTCATCAGGGACAACCAAAGCCCCATCACGAATTCAGGGAACACATCCTGAAAGCTGGGCAGCTCTTCAGCCTTCTCCTAAAACCTGCGACCAAGAGGAGCACAAGCCAACACACAAGTCTGACTTGTTTAAGCAGATCAGTAAGAATCCCAGTTCAATTCCCCATTATTTAATTTCTTGGAACATAAAGGCTTTTGAGCAATGACGGAGAGGTAGCATCTTTGGGAGACAGACTGGATCCAAGCAATCCTGGTAAGATAATACAACAGCATTGGTAGCCACAGTGCCACCAAGCATCACTGTTGGGTGTTTATGACTAGCTGGGACATACGGATGCATGGGGACTATGTAGCGGGTAGAGAAAAAGGGAAAAGAAGAAACAGGGAAGGGAAATGTGTCACAGCAGTGAGTCAAAAAAATCAAGTGTTAATTTAAGTAAACAGAGCTGCCACATCTCAGTTATTCCTGGATTACCAAGTGATGTGGGACAGGCACACCCCTTCCTCTTTGGGAAGGGCCTCCCCATCCCCAATTATAAATAAAAAAAATAAAATAAAATAAAATAAAATAAAATAAAATAAAATAAAATAAAATAAGCCAGCACCTCTAAAGCCTCACAAATAAAAACTGCCAAAACAAAACAAACAAACAAAACACCTCCAAAAATACCCCACAAGGAGTTTACTTTGAATTCCTAGTTTCACACTTCTTAATGACTGTACAAGAAACAGTACCTGAATTCCTTAAGTAAATTTACTCACCTCATGTAGCTTTTCTTGGTCATTTACTAACGAAAGCCACTCCAGCTTCAAATGCAAGTGTCCACTTGTTGTCTTGCTTAAGGGAAACCACTAAATGGAGACAACAAAGAATAACTTGACAACTGTGAGGCAGAATAATTCTTATACCTTCATATGTCGCAATCACTAGGTGTTACGTGCACAACAGAGAACATATGGGTTGTATTTTGCATTCCTCAGTTTGAGTTCTAGACACTTAAACTGTACCAGGTCCACCTACTTGGGAATCACAAGCCAAGAACCCAGAAAATCAGATACTCATATACATGCAATACACATGGATATTTGGACTGCTGCAGAGTGCTAGGCTGCAGGACCGGCCACACTAAGATCAGGTCATTGCTTCCCTCAGCAATTCAAACACTTTGCTACAATTTATCCATAATCTTGCAGAAACAACTGGTACATAAGGTGCATGTGGTACCAAGGCAAGATACCCTGGCTCACCATAGCCTCAAGCTTGTGTGAGCTTATCAGTTTGCTTGTAAAAACAGCTGCACTAGTTACTTCAAGTTTTTTGAGCAAAAGCAATTAGATTTCTTTCTTCCTGTCAAGATAACAGTTCAAGCATGCAAGGAAGCTCCAAGCATTCTGCAGAAACTGCAGAAACACTGCAGTGATAGAGAGTGAGAGTGGGAGCACCTGCCAGTGTGCACCACAACCCCCTTTACAAATACATGGTGACCTTTACCTCATCAACAGTTCTGTCATTCATGACATCCACCAGGCTTATAAACAAGCTGCAAGACAAAAAAGAAGGCAAACCTTTTAGCTTTTATTTAGGCACACAGCATACTGCTTATTATTGGACAAATAAAAAAAAATTTTAAAAAAAGCTCTTCTAAATAATATGAGTTACAAGCATCACCTGTGGACACATTCACTGCAACACACTTACACACTCCTTCTCCCCTTTGAAGTGCTTCCAAATCTCATGTTAGGCAATAACCACCACTTCTAACAGCTTCCTAAGGGTCCCCACTGGTGTCAGGGCTTATCCTCTATCACATTCAAAGCTGTTTGCACTGGGATCTAATAACACTCAACGCTCTGGATATAAATGTTTGAACAAAGGGCACAGCTTCCTTCAATGTTAACTTTCCTGTATGAATAACCTGGATCTCCTGTTTCAGGAACTACTGGGCCCTGTGCAAAGGTTGGGTTCTTTTCTTCATTTACTTGTGTTTGTTCTTTTTGGTTTGTTTAAATCAAGAAAATATGAAGATAACTGTTCTTAAAAAGCAGGATCTGACATGCTGGGAAAAGCTCATGACCCTCCCTGTGCTCTCCCACATGCAATAGAGCCTAGAGTGGAGCCTAGAACATGGGTGATGCTGCTCCAGTCATCAGAGAACCACAGCTCCTGCTGGTCACCTGCTAAGGGCAGTTTCCAGGCTGTCAGTCACCTGGGATTTTGTGCATTTTCTGGGAGAATGAGGAGAGGGTGTCAGATGTGCTACAGGAAGCTTCTCATAGAAAACTGCATCAACAGTAACAGAGCACCAAGAAAACATCCCAGTTAGACTATGCTCACTTAGAAGTGAATACAAGGAGGAGAAAGGATCTAATCTCCAGAAAGAATTTCTCAAATTTACTGAACATGTCTGAAAACTACCCCTTTTTTGAAGAATAAAGAAAAGTCATACTAATTTACCTGCCCATAAAGTCATCTTTATCTGGATCTTCATCATACAAGTCCACTTCTAAGTCCTGACCAGGTACTTCATGAACCACAAACTGGAGGAAAAAGCAGTGCTGATTTACAACAATGAGCATTCACACAGGTTCCCAGCACAGGCTGTGGACAGGGACATAACACTTCACAGCTGTGACATACAGGGACATTGCCTGCTGCTTCATCTTAGAACAAGGCAATTGGTTACAGCTGAAAATAACTCAAAAACAGTTTGCTTGTTTTTGAATTGTAAGTTGAACTACTCAAAGGGGAATCCTTAGTACAGGTTTACAAAACAAGGTGAAGGTAAAGGCTTCCAATACAGACAGGAATTCATTTTCAAGCAGACTTCAGCTGCACAGACTGCTGCAGTGATTAATATTTAAGCTCTGCCTGTCCCCCGCACATGTAAATTGGATCAAACTGAGTATCATTTCAGAGTTGCAAAACATGTCTGAACCTGTTTAAGGGGCAGAATTGGCTGATCAGCCAGGTAACAGGGAAGCCACAGAAGAGCTGTACCTCCTGTAGATTGAAGGGTCACGAGATTCAGTACCTCAAACGTCTCATTCCACAGGGGGTTGAGATCTCGGGAGACCGTCTTGCTTCGGTGCTGCACTGTGCCAACGCGGAGCAGAGCGTAAGGGTCAGACTTCCCCCTGATGGCACCGAGGAAACTGTCTTTCTGGACAAGGTTTTCAGCTTCCAGCAGATGAACTCTTACTACTCCCTGAGTAAAAAGGGGGAAACACTGACCATGAAAGTGTGATCTTTGGATAATTACAATATGCTGCTTCCTAAAACTAGTAATTATAGACAGAAGGGGCAGTCAGCATGACAAGTTTGCAAAGACTGGCAATTTGATGCAGAATCTTTCAGATGGCAAAACTGTAAGACAACAATTACTTTTTCCACCATTTACTTAGAAAAATCCCCTAAATGGATACAAAATTCAATCTAGATAATTGGGCAGAAAGTGTTCTTCAATTATATTTTAAAAACAGAAATATATATATACACACAGGATGACAACCACAGTCAAATCCTGTGGGTAATCAAGCTCCATTCCCACAAACTGAAAGAGGAACTAAGGATCCACTTGCAGGTTTCCATTTTATTGCAGAATGGACATTCAATTTTAATTTGGTGAGGTAAGTTTACAAGACAAAGCACCCCTCTCTAATTCATTTATATTTGCCCCATCAGCAAGTATATTAGGCACTTGAGGGATGTGGGAGACTGGAGATCTGGATGTATCAAACAGGAGGTTTGGGGCTTTTTTTTTCCTCTTAAATATTTTGTTTAATGAAGAGATGTTATCCTCTGACCTTCCTTCTTACACACTTTCACAGCATTAATAAAGAAATCTAAGTAGATGAACAATTCCTGCTCATGTAGTTACCTTCTCCAGCTGAAGATCCTGTGTTGTTATATCCTCAAATCAGACAAATGGGTTAAGTTGGTAAATGAGCTCAGTGTTTAAACTGACTTCTTCCACCACATACAGAGGATAGGACCCCTCCATACTGACCCAAACAAAGAACTATCCAATATTTCCTATATTGGATATTTACCTGTAGGTAAATCTACGTGGAAACAGCTGATGAGAACGGGATGCGCAAGACCCTGACACTGACCTCGCTTGCCCCTCTGAGGGAACGCGCGCTCAAGAAGTGCACCAGGCTCACTGAAAACACTCACATACGGGACAGGGAACCTCAGGAGGGCAATGTTCATGTTCTTCTTCAGAGGGACCGTGACTCTGTTTGGTAGAACCAGCCGTGAGGCAATGAAGTCCTGAATTATCGAATCTGACATTACACTGCAGGAAGAACAAGCCAAAACAACCTACATAAATCTCTACAATCTATCACAATTACAGTTAGAATGGAAAAATGTGGCACAGCAGGAGGAAGGGGCTCTGCAGAACCTGTGATCCTGCCTTCCCCAGCATTTACCAGGCAGCTTCTTGGGCTAAGACTGTGCGATGACATCGTCACAGCTGAGACTGGTTTCACCCAGGTGGAAGGAAAGGCTTCTCCTAGTCTAAATGTAAAACCAAGAAGTTGAAATCCTTGGTTAGGCAGTTGGATTTCCTGTCAACATTCCCTCAACAGGAAAGTCAGATTGTTCCTTCTCTGCAAACTTAGGGTAAGCCCAACTCTATGTAGCTTATATATGAGAACAGACAACTGGATTCAGTTTCTTTACTCCCAGGTAAGCTGGGCTCCTTTGGAAGGAAGCTCTTGTCCAACCTGTATTTCAGCCTACTTACTCAGGTATGTCTTTGCTCTTGGCTTATGTGCAGCGCTGATGAACAAGCAAGTGTTTCTACCTTCAAATCACTGTGAGAGAACCAGGGAGCAAGGATTTAGGACACCAAATTTGCACTTAATTACATGAATGGCTGTAGGTTGAAACACCTACATAGCTTCTCCTTGTGAGGATTAAGGAAAGTTGCATTAGAAAAGAGAAGAGATTAATTCCTCTGATAAAAACAGGAACTCTTAGGGCAAACTGCAAGGCAAAACGCTGCTCTCAAATTAAGAAAAACAACTTCCTCTCACTTGGCATCAAAGGTCTGCAGAAACCCCTTTACTGCACTTCATTCCCTAAGTTGTCACTTAGGGCAGCCAGCTATTTCCTAGGCATCTGCAAAGCACAAGCTGCAGCAGACGAGAGGGCAGCAGAAGTGTCTGGGTTTGCTTTTAAAGGGAGAGAGGAAATGACCAGGTCCCTAGTATGTGTTCTGCTCTCATGAGACAAAATTTCCTCCCAAAAAAGGGAAGAAGTAACCCCTCCAATCTGGAGAAACTGTTTGACCACCTAAAATAGTGAAAACCCCTGAGATTTTCATTCTTGGTGTGCTAGTTTCAGGTATGAGACCAACTGAAGAGGCATTGATGAAGAAATAGGTTTTCTGATTAGTGAAAGGTGAGGTGAGGTAGATTATAAAAAAAGAGAAGGATTGTTTTTCATTTCAAATCTGTTGGGAATTTTCCTTTATCTGGGATTGTATTTCTGTGTGACAAGAGAGCACTGCAAGTCTGGGTACACATCCTATTTTCACTTTAAGGCAAATAAGTATATGCACTGACTGCTAATCACGTACACCTGCTCATCTGCCATTGTAAGTGACTGGCACATGGGAAAGGGGAAGGGCTCATTTGCCAGATTAGACACTATTGCCATTTGGGTAATTTACTGCTTCCATTCTAAATCCCAAGAAGCAAGTTTGTTTCAACATTAAAAGCTTCTTATTCATATTTTGCAAACTCCACAACCAAATACATTGGGGTGTTTATGAATGTAACACCTTCTACAGGTCTCTCTTGAGAATGACTTCCAGGGTGACTCAAGAAAGCTGGCCCACCTTCTAAATGATTTTAAAATGTAATAAAATGAAGCAAAACACTCACTTAATCCCTGGGACATCCAGGAGGTTGCTCACGCCAGTCCAGTTAATTTCCAAGTGCTAAAAAGTTGAGAAGAAAAATAACACAGAATAAGCAAAATTAATTTCAGGACAAATGTGGACTTTAAGGGGAAAGCAAATGCTTTTAAAACAGCTATTTAAAAAAAAACAGTAAAATAATGTCTTTACGCGTTAAACTAACATCTAATAACGCTTTCCTTATCTATTTTACCTGCCATACTTGAAATGAGGGTTTCAGAGGGGAACACAGTACCCAGCCCCTAGCCCGGAGCATTGTCAGATGCCTCAGAGACCTGTCTGGTAAACCCAGCAGCTCTGCCTACATCTGAGGTTGTTTCCTCATCCTTTCACTTGGGCTTGATTCACGCCTTGGGGCAGGAGGATTAACAAACAACATCCAATTTCAGGAGGTCTCTATTTCTATTCACGCAATAAACAAAAGAGTTTTTCATGTGCTAAGATAATGCTACTATATATAAACACACACACACACAAAAAACTCATCCAGTATCAAAACTGTATGACTTCCATTAGCTCAAGTAAGCATAGAAGCAAAGAATTCTGTGGCTGGTTTTTACAGGGCAAGAATGTTTCTCATACTTTATTAAACTGAACTCAACTAACAGATATATGTAAGCTTAAACAAGCAAGCTTTCAAAGTATGAATGGGCTCAAGGATGCAGTATTTGCCAGCAGCCTTGCAGCAAGTGCCTGCGAAAGTGCTGCCTATTGTGACCATCATAACATCCACTGTTCTTACCCTGAAGCAAGTAACTTCTTATGGCAATTGTAAGAGAACAGGGCAAATTCATTCTCTTCCAAGAGGAGCATTTAACAATCAGTAATTTGCTAACCCAATAGCAGCCTCACGAGTACAGTTGGGTGAGTGGTAACGGCCTGCTTGTGTTACACACTCAAGACCAGCCAGTAGAGTAAGGCAGACCAAGAAGTGAGGGCTGTAAGACTGCAGTTTGCTAGCGACTCACCGGTCTCTGCATAAAAAACAATGTCACTGCTCCAATAAAAGGTGCATCGTTTAGGAGAGGTTCCAGTATCACCCGCAGTGTCCCATACAACTGCAAACAGAGCAGACCAAGGAAATAATTTGACAGAAACAATAACCCCCTCTCCTCCTCCCTGACCAGTGCAAGCCCGACTGCCACTCAGCCCATGGATGATGGCCATCCTGTTGGTGCTTTGTGATCTACCTTTCACCAGCGTTGTAAGAACAGGTTGTAAGACTAATCTTAGACCTTTTATGAAGTTGCTAACCCAACGGGCTCCTACAAGCATGCAGCTCCTCTGAACTCACAAAACAAGAGTTGCCTCACACGTGCTCACAGCTCTAGCACTGGGTCTGTTTAAGAGCCAAATTAAGAAGCTGAAAAGTAACAGTTAGATCCTGCTCAAGAAAGGCATCGCTTTCCCAGCTAAAACACAGGAGATTAAGTGATTTGCCTCAACTCAGGCAGGCTGTGGTTTCCTAGCCAAGTCCTAATGTCTCCACTGGGACATGCTACCTGCTATAGAGTTAAATGGGCAGCTTTAGCATCGCACTCACCTGCACGCCTTTCACTCCAAGCTTAAATTTCGATATGTCCATGTGAAGCTCACAATCCCCTACGTAACTGAAAGAAAGTTCTGACGTTATTCCAGTTTGCAATAGCCTGGGGAGCAAATCTGTACAGAAATAAAGGAAATGAGTTTACTGATTGACAACACACTGCCAGAGCAGGACAGATTTCCAGCTGTCTTTCAAGGTCGATTTCCCATTTTTAAGACTGGAAGAATTGATTGGAGAAGGATTGCTCCTAGGAAGGGATTGAGGAGTTCACTGGGAATTCAGGGTCGCAGCAATTGTTCTTCTTCTCCCCTCTCTGCCACCAGTTCCAAGGTCATGAAAAAGAAACCAGTGTTCCAACTTCTGAGCTGATGCAGAGCCCTCCTGCCATCATGTTTAGGACTTGACATGTTACAGCTCATCCTTGCCAACAAGCAAAAAGCCCAGAAGAACAAAGTCAACACTAAAAATAACGTGATTTGCTTGAGGCTGAGGTAAAGGACAGTGATTTAGATCAAATTTTGGTCAGTTGCCATGGAGAACATCAGGCTTTAAATAAAATGAAAGCCAAGGAGGGTACTTCTTGCCATTTGGAAACCACTTTAGAGTTCGATAAAAGTTTTGATGCAAAAAGCAACAGTCACTCCCCAAGGAGCAGAACCCAGCAGATTTGTTGATGCCTCTGGCAGAAAACAGTCCAAGGTTTCCTTTCAGTCCTTTGAGAAATAGCTCTTTGTGGATACAGACCCACAAAGTAGGGTGTACAGGTACCAGGGTGTCTGCAGCGAATGTGCTGTACTCACCTGTGTGCACTTCCACCCCATGATCAAAGAAAAGGGACCTTTTTTTTTGCGCTGACCACACGTGTATATGGGCTAGAGTTGCCACTAATTTCACTCTTTAATTTATACATGAACAGATTCTTCTTCCCCACAAAAAAGCAGTGCAAAGAATGTGTAACCTTGTGCAGTCTCCATTTGTGCAAGCAAAGTTTCCAAACTTATTAACAGACTCAGTTAGCAGAATCTAAGAAGTTCATAATATACAAATGAAACCCTTTAATGGTAGAGCATTCTAATTTTTTTTAAATAACCTGCCTCACAGGGTGTGCTAAAATTAACATAATCCTCCTTATAAGCTAGTCATATAATTATTTTCACATTTATTAATTTCTACAATTTTAACATTATCTTACAGTCCATTACACTGACTGCTAACAAAGCTTTGTCACCATGGTCCAAATAAGAAGCCAAAATGAGCCCCTTAATTTGTATTAATCCAGGAGAATTGATTTTGCCTGTTGCCAATGTCCAACACACAGTGAATATTACTTCCAGTATTCCCATTTACAATCCTGTCCCCTCTGTCCCTGTAGAAACGCTCCTGAGACACCAGACCCCTCTGCCCTTCCCTTTCACCTAGGAAGCGAGTGCTGCTTCTCTCCTCTGCTTAGACAAGCTTCTAAAACCCTTCAGTTTCTTGGGAGACCCTGCAAACTCGGTTAATCCAAACCCACCAAAGCTCAAAGTATTGCTCTGTATTACTTTGGATTATTTCTCCAATCTGCACTGGGTGACAGTGATTATCCAGAAAGATTTGCTAATTTGCTGTTTAGGAAGTTCAGAGCTTCCCTTGAAAGGGTAAATGGAAATGCCAACAAACTGTTAGTTGTATATCCCTCCATGACATCTCGTGCACTACAAATGCCATAAAAGTGCAAGCAAGGAGCAGTCACAACATTTCCAATGGAAAAAAAAATTATAAGAGTAACAAATTAGGTAAATGAAATAGGAGGTAGTTGAATTCCAAGACATTCGGGATATAATAGTGCTTTCAAATACTTTGAGCCTCTCATGATTATAGAGCAGGGATCACACGGTCCCACTGTAGCTCTGGCAATTAAAGGATTAATGGCAAGACAGGCAGCAGTGGGAGGTCAAGCGGCTGCAATAGAGGAGCTCCTCCTGTTTTTAAAACTGCACTTTTGAGGAGCATTTCTGGAATGCTTTGGCATTCGTTCACTCGGTCGACACACCTGTCAACTTCCTAGCTCAGCAGGCAGATTCTTGCTTTAGATCTAGGGCCAAACACTTGTAGATCCCAGAGCTCTCCCGGTTTACTTCCACAGACCTGCGGAGTTGTAATGTTTAATTTAGCCCTTGGGGAAACTCTGGTACTTCCCTGTTTGACACTTGAAAGCTGTAGATCAGGAGCACTTCTGAGGAGGAGTGGATATGCGAACAGAACAGACAAATGACAGGACTTTCAGAGAGATAAATGGCTGAAACTCTGTACAGAAGACCTGTGGGCAAGCAGAGATCGTCTCAACATTTCCCCTCAGTCCTACAAGCCAAGATAAATTTTATATCAACTTAATTTGCAACAACTGGATGCATCATCTCAGGAGCAAAAGATTTTGGAAGACAATTCATGGACTCCTTTCTCTGACAAAGGGTCACCTCAAAGCCTCAATTCTCCTATCAAAGACCCTCAGACAGTCCTCTCACACAGGACAGTCAGGCTGTAATGAGATACTGCTTTACATACCCATTTCCAATGCCCTGATGCTATGGACACATAAGCTGTTATTAACAAATTAAATTAAAGCAGCTCCTCTCTTTTCTTCTGGTAACTCCATGTGATACCCGACCTACAGCACGACTGACTTTGCTGACAGCTGTTGCCCATATAAATGAGGAACCTTTAAGTGCCTTTTCTCACAGCTCCCAAGTAAAGTTGCTCCCAATTGAGCTGTTGTATCTCAAATCTAAGAGAGAAAAGGACGCCTGTCTTCACCCAGCACCGACCTGAATGGCAGCACTCAGTGCCCCATCACACTATGAGGACCAGGCAGAAACAGACTGCAGAGACTCGATGAACTTGTAGACCCTACATCTCCTGGTGATGAAAACTGAGCCAGTGTTTCCATGCTGACTGTGAAGGAAATCAAGCAGGAAAATGCCCCTCTCCATGCCAAATCAAAGTCTCTGGGTTTCAGAGATTAGTTTCCTCCTTGATAAAACAGAAGTAAAAATCATTTTCCTTATACTGACGTGAGGCAGAATGTGGGAAGCACTTGTAGAGTGTGCGGAGGTTTCAGAATGGTGCCTGTAAACAAAGTGTTACCGAGCACTGGAGCGGAGCAGAGCTTCCACCAGGACGGGAGGAGCATTATCCAGGATAACGGCTTCCCATGGGAAGGGGCAGCTCTGCTTCCCTGTTTCCCTTGGCCCAGGTGGCACACAACGCCATGACCAAGCTCTGCACGTGTGCCCTGGCAAGGGAATTCCCTCGCATAGAAGTTGTGTTTAATTTTCACATGCAAGCATGCAAACCACAGCTTTCCAGCAGCCAGAGCCTTCAGAGGAGATGAGAGAGAGAAGGAAGCACTGCCACTAGCACTGCTTAGGAGAGTCCTGTACACAAAAATGAGGTAGCTGACATGCAAGTTTGCTTCCAAACTTCGCATGGAAAACAAGTAAGTCACAAATAAGTGGCTTTTGGACTCTACAGGTCATAACTGAATTTTACTTTAACTATCAAGCTGACAGCATTGATTAAGAAAAGTCTGGACTACACATCAGTGCTAGCTGGGAAGACAGCAGCAAAGAATTGACAGCATGAAACAAGGTCCGTCTGTGAAATGCAAGTCCATGATCTTCCTAATCTGTAGAAATCTCTAATGTGGGTGTCCTGTAAGATAAGGGTCACTTTCAGTTCCTCTCACTTCCTCATTATATCAGATATACTGAGAAATATTTGGTCTTTGCAGTGAAAGTTGAGGAAGATTATTTCAGGTGCAGCATTCACCGCCACTCCTTCGCCCCCAGCACCCATTCTCTCTCTCCGTGCAGAGGCAGACGATATTTGTTTGAGCTGACTGGGAACATCCACAATGATCTGGGGGCTCATTCCTGGCTGCGGGAGCCTTGGAAGGTCCTCACTGAGCTGCAGCAGTCCTGGCCAGACACTGCTCCTTGGGCACGGCGCTCGTCTTCACACGCACAGCAGCCTCTCACAGGTTGCGTGAGTGGCTGCCCAGCCCATGTCACCGCTCGCAGCGCGCCCGGCTGCATCCTCGCACATGTGGGATGGGGCCGCCTGCATCCACCACTGCCAACCGGCTCCTCTCCCCAGGAGCGGCCGCAGCAGCGCACATGGAGCCTGCTGCAACACGAGTGTTTTCCATCGACACCACCACAGTGTCCAAATCAAGACATCATCTCTCCCAGCCACATGAAAACAGCCATCATCCTGCTGGCTTATTCTTTATTTAACAGAGGTAGCTGTAAGTAAATGTGGGGAAGAGACACATGCTTCATATGACATTCACAATGGGACTCCCTCCCTCCCTCTCGTCTCCTTTCAGGTTCCTTTGGCAACCTGGAGAAAAAGCAGGTAAAGCCCAGCCCTGGCTGCAGATCTGCCTCTCCCCATTCCTGGCAGTGCCACGGTGCTCCTCGCAGCCCCCATGTCACCCCGTTTGCCCACCGAAACCAACTAGCGTGGGAGGAGCGGGGCCCTACGCACAGCCCTGGAGGAGAGTTCCCTGCCAAAGGGATAGGATAGGCTCAACATTCCTGTTTCCATATGCAAAATCCTTGGCTTATCAGATGATGGTTCAGGCAAAGTTATTGCCAGAAGGAGGAGCAGAAGCAAGTGGCCAGTTTGGAGATCCTGAAGGGTCTGCCAGAGGGATGGGGAAGGAGGAGGCGGGGGAACCCCTCCATAGCTGCTTATTAAAAGAGAGCAGAAAGGAGTTCTTGGGAGAAGCAGCTGGGAGCGGCTATTTAACAGAGAACAGCAGCAACCTCCTACAGAGCCTTCAGGCAGGGAGCCCCTCCATCTCAATGTAGAAAAGCCCAAGTGCCAAACCCCGCTATTACCAAGGCTTCTTCACTGCTTGCACCAGAGCACAACATATTCTGGCTTCAGATGAACCACAAGCTGTTTTGCAGGAGCGCCAGTGCCCTGCCAAGGCCCAAGGTAGCTGCCGCTGCCAGATGAAGCAGCCCACATCGCTCCGAGCAGCTCCGTGTCATTGCCAAAGTCATTCTGTAGTTTCACACTATTTTTTTCCTGGCACTACCATGAAGAAAAGTCATCCACCACACTTAGAGTGCTACAAGGGCACACAAGTGGTAATTCCCCAGTAATTTCATTCTCCAGGCTAAACCAGAAGAGAGTTTAGCTCTGCAGTGGTGCTGATGTTGACAAAACACACAACAAGCTCACCCAAACCAGCCTGGAAGGTATCAAATGTTTTATCTAATTTTCTTGTTACTAATAGAGCTCAAGGCAGTTTTCTACTAAAAGAGCAGCTGCAATGAAAAAAAAGGCAGATTTGTTGGTTGACACATGGAACAAGTAATGAATAAAACAATATCAGTCTAGGGGAAGAAACTACATAAATAAATAGTGCAAGTAGTCCTGGAAAAACTGGAGCAGTTGGACTGAAGAGGAACCCCAGAAGGGCAACACATAATGTTATCGGAGCAAGAAATACTGTCCTTACTGCAGTGGAAGGGCAGAGCTGAGGAAAAATACTCTGATATCCATCAGCTCACAGGCAGCTGCCAGAAGGGCACTGAATTAGGAACCAGCTATAATAATGTTACGTTACCATATCTGCAGGTCCAGGGTAACTTGTCTTCTATCAATTTCTTTGGTGTAGACTTTTATTCCATTGATTCTAGGGCACTGCAGTAAAGACAGACAAGATACAGTTAATATCTTCAAAGTCACAGCCAACCAAAGAGTCTTACTCTCCTCATGCAATCCAAGTACATGCACTTGCACTAAAGACTGTGCATGACTATAGGTAAATTAAGAACAAACTCTAAAAGCCTTGGCAGTCCAAAGACATGGGGCTAGCTGCAAGGAGTTCATGCTCCAATGAAGCCTAAGGAAGCACCAAAAACTCCTGCCACAAAGGTAGAGCAGCAAGGAAGGCTCATAAGTGCCCTGTTTTCTATCCCCATCCCTTGATATTGGCAGTCAGTGGGAAGGGATCTCTTTGCCTCCTACAGCATCCCGCTTTCATGAAGAAGATGCTCAGAAGAACAGAGGAGGAGCAAGAGAGGCAGCGGTTCCCTACCAATACCATTCTCTTAAATACTGAGTGCTATTAAGGAGCTGAGTCCTAGAATCCCCCCAAATCGCTCTCCCCTTCGTTTCTCAGCTTTTCAGAAGAGTCTGAGCTGTAAGTGCTGCAAAGGATCCACGCTACCTTATCGCCGAAGTTGATCTTTGTAAAGGTGCACGTTTTCAGATGCACATGCTTTGCTCTGATTTTCGGTTCAAGAACTTCTTTAAAGGTTTTTTCCATAATTGTTGTGAAGTATGGCCAAGCCTGTACAAGGACCTGTGGAAGAGCGAAAGCAAAATTATACTGAATATTCCTTGCACTAGATATCTTTGACTGAAGGACAGACACATGGTAGATCACCTATCTGCCACAAAGGATAGTGTCTATCCTTTTAAAATACAAAGCCACATTTCAGATCTGAAGTTACCCCTCTGGAAGGATCCATTCCTTTTCATCAGAAGAGGAATACTTTTTAGGAACTAAGGAGTAAGTTTAAACATCACAGAATTTGTGGACTGCTTGTAAGTGCAGCAGCGAAAGTGGCAAAGCCCAGGGTTAAAGTTTCTAAAGTGCTAAAGCCTCTAATTACTGAGAAGAGTCAGAAAGCTCCCTGGAGTTAACTTTATTTAGAGTGAAGTAAACTTTTACATCAAAAAGACAATTTGCTTAAGAAAAAGAACAAGCATAATGGTTGCTGGATGGACAGCTAATTTGCCAGATCAGTTGTTTTGCTTTGAATTCTCACAGTTCCAGTGAGAGCTCAGGTAAACCTGCTGACGGGACAATAAACTCAAGGGCTTATATACATAATTTAATATATTATACATGCATACACACACACACACATATACATNTGGGACAATAAACTCAAGAGCTTATATACATAATTTAATACATTATACATGCATACACACACACACATATACATATCTTAGAATGAAGTGTCATATTCATCATATCATTCTACAACAGATCTTTGGCTGTTTTGGTTTGTTTTTCAGTAAGAAAGAACAAGCTGGTGATATTATTTGTCTGAACTGGGTCCAATTCAGTGATTCAACTTCAAATGCCCAACCACCAAGGGAGGCATAACCTGGACCAACCAGGCAAACACATGGCTCTCGCCAAATTCTTGTGGCAGCTCTACACACGTCAAAACAGTACAGGCACTGATATGACTAAGCCTTCTTGGAACAAGTTGGAAACTTCCTCAGACTTGGCCTGTAGAATTTGTGCTGGGGGCAGCTTGCAGGAGATGGTCTGGGAAGCCTCACCTTGTTCAGCCACTCCGCTCGTTCCACATCGGGGAAATGAACCTGGATGCAGAGGAAAATAAAGTGAGTGCCACATGCAATCCACCTCCTCATGCTGCAGCATATGGAAAAAGATACCAGAGACTGCGGAACAGGTTTAGGAGTGAGCTGAGATCCTGTCCCTCATGCCCACGCCCTTTATAATTTATTACCTCATCTTAAAATCTGCACTAAAATAGCAAAAGGTGAAAGAAGCCACGTGCCGTGATGGGCCAGTAGGTCTCTGGGTGCACTTATATGATTAAAGCAAGTGTCATATCCTGTTGGGAAGTAAAGCAGCACTAGGTTTCTCATCCCTCTCTTGGTCACGCAGTGGGAAGCCACAGGAACCGACTTCCCTTTGGCACCGTGAGCAGCACAGAGCCGGTTTTGGGCTCCCCCAGAACAGGACATGGCACACTGGAAAACAGGAACCCACTTGGGAAATTCAGTTTATTATTTGCAGCAGGATTTCTACACTAACACTGACACAGCACCAGTGGCTTTAGGCAAAAAGAAGTACCATAAGAGACTAAGTCCATTGGCACACACAGTCAGCTTAAAAGACCAGCATTTTTGTCTCTCAGAGCTTTTGAAGAAGCTAAGTCATAAATTAAAGTATCATGGGGCCAATCCATACTAAATGGATTGTATGGAAATATGTCCCAATTCAGTCTTTTTCTTCTGCCTTATTCATCATGATTCACATCTGCAACAGACAAGTGCAAATTTCGCAGAGAAAGGTTGGCTCCATCATTTGTGAAAAGCAGGTTTTTACTGCCTTTTTAAAAAATAAATAAGTAAACAGGACTGTTTATCCCCAAAGTACTGTGCCGCGCTTTGTTGTAGGATGACTGTATATTTATTTATTTCACATCAGTGACACTTGTCACGACCTGCGCTGCCCTCACCGCCCCCACTGATGGCATCTTCCACAAGGACAGCAGCCTGGCAGGACTCAGCACTGCAAAGGCACTCAAATATGCAGGGACTCCTTAGACTATCATTAGCCCCATATAGAAATGGGGTGGGATGATACCTCAGCCCCTTGCACAAAGGCTGTGAATTAGACTCTTCACTCAAAGGTTTGCTCTTTAATTCAGCAGCTTTCAGAGAGGTGCTCAGAGCTGTTTGAGTACAACGGACAGTTGCTACCCCTTTCTTCCTGCCTGCTGTATGATTGCAGAGCTCATTTCCCTTGCTCAAATAATACTTCAAATTATCTGCAATTATTATACTAAAAAAAAAAAAACCCACAAAGTGATATTACCATATTCTTTATAAGCAATTCCTGTTGATGCTCTAAATAGCATCATACTCATCCCCAGTCCAGCACAGTTAAGAGAAGGAACACAAAACACTCCCCACTAAGCCCAGATCCAGCCACTAGGAGCTGCCAAAGCTAGCACTGTCCCAGAATAACACTTGCTCCGTAGCCTTGGGCAAGTAACACTATCAAAATCAGTCTCCCCCATCCGCCAAAGCAAGCACAATTCTTGCCAATATTTTAGGAATGCTGCAAGGATTACTTAGCATTTGAAAAAAGCTTTGAAGACCAAATATGCTATGTAAGGTCCAATTACCAGCAAGAAAATAAAACATATAAGGTTCTGCTGGGCTCTATCTTGCCCTGAAGCAGGTAGCAGCCATGGTCATAGTAGAAACCATCTCTGATCGACAGCACTGTTCTGTTCAAACCACACACGACTGGACCCATCAAGGTATTTTTAAGGGACCTCTTTTTGGCTCTCTGCGCATGACCAGAAGAAAATCTGCATGTCGTCTTCTGCATAAAGAACTAGCAGGCGATATTTTAAAAGGACCATTTGTAACCAGTAGCATCAGCTTCTTTTAACACAAGGTTTAAAGTCAGGAGGAAATGCAGCCCCCCCTGGATGTTCCCACTTGCTCTTTGTTGTGGAGTTTGTTGTGGAAGTGATGTGGGACTGCACAGGAACCGCTGCTGCTGCTTCGTGCTTCCAGTGCCTTTCCAAGGGCTTCACTGCGCTTCCAACCCCCACTCCCCCTCGCCCAAACCCCACTCCTACTCCCACCTCTGCATGTCAGGAAAGAATAACACAGGAGCCGTTTTTAGAGCAGTTTCAATTGAAGATTCATGAAGGATGGGAGGCACAAATGAAAGCTATAAAAAGATGACACCACAGACAATAGACTGAATAGACATCAGGTGAGAAGAAACCTCCAGGAGTGGCACAAGGGAGAAGGGGGAAGAGAAGGAAAATGAAAAATGAGAAGAAACATCAGAGACAAGTGCACTGTGGCACCAACTGATGGTGAGCAAGTTTATCAGTGTAGATAGAAAGGAAAGGAGAAGATGGGGCAATACTGCTGAACATTGCAAGCAAACATGCACTGAAACCACTTTATCCTTCAATCCTACACCCTTCCTTCTTAACTTAGGAACTTAAGGAAAAATTGCCTGACAGTGAGGGTGACAGAGCACTGGAACAGGAGTCTCCTTCTCTGGAGATCTTCAAGACCCGATTGGATGCAGTCCTGTGCCACATGCTCTAGGTGGCCCCTGCTGCAGGGGATTGGACTAGATAACCTCCAGAGGTCCCTTCCAACCTTAGGCATTCTGTGATTCTATGATTCTTCCAGACAACTCCAAAAATGCCGCAGTCAGGAGTGAAGTAAAAGTTTTTGCCCCTCTCCTGGCTCAATCTCCCAGGAATGTCCTGTCAGGAATGGGTTGCAGGACAGTTACTCCTGGCTCGTTCATGCACTGCCATCACACTATGGGGAGCAGCCACAAGCCTCTGTCCTGCATTAGAGCTGTAGGTTTGGGAACAGTGGAATAATTTGTGTTGGAAGGCACCTTTGGAGGTCTCTAGCCCAAACTGCTCTCAAGGCAGGGGTAATATGAAAGTACGGAGGTCAGGGGCTTCTCTAGGTGAGTTTTGAGCATCTCCAAGGATGGAGACCCCAAAGCCTGGCTGGGCTCCCAGCCCATGCTTTGCCCCTCATAGCCAACATGGAGTTTCTCTTGCTGCTCGTGACCATCGAGCCTTGTCCTTTCACTGCAGCACCTCTGAGGAGAGACTGATTCTCAGCTCTGCTTCCACCTCTCGGGCAGTGGAAGGCAGCAGTGAAATGCCTTTAAACCTTCCTGCTCCTGAAGCAGCCTGAACAACTGCAGCTCTTGGGGTCTCCTCGTATAGCTGATGCTCCAGTTCCTGGCCCTCCTGGTGCTCTTTGCTGGGGCCTCCCATCTGCTAAAATCTCTCGTGCGGAGGGCACCCAGAGTCCCACGGGCAGCTGCCCCGGTGCAGCGCACGGGGCGATCCCTTCCTTCCACCTGCAGGATACACTCGGGCCTGTATTTCAGACACTTCCAACAACAAAAGCTTAAACCTTTACGCTCGCTTGGGGAGGGGCTTTTGCTATTTAAAACGGACACTAATAGGCTCAATTTGTGCTTCCCTGGGGTTTCAGGACAAAACGCAACACTATTACCACAGGATTTTCAGTAGTGCTGGAACTGTTGTAACACATCCGTCAATACAAAAAGCCGAAGCCCCATTCAGCGAGACCCGGAGCCCCGCGGGGAGCTGCCCTGTCCATGCCGGGTCTACTCACTCCCCGCAGCGCCGAGGCGGTGCGCAGTACAGACCGCATATGCCGCCGTGCAAACGCTCTGTGCACACAGAGCTCGTTGACAGTCCCTTTCCAACNGGTCTACTCGCTCCCCGCAGCGCTGAGGCAGTGCGCGGTACAGACCGCTCTGCAGACCGCATATGCCGCCGTGCAAACGCTCTGTGCACACAGAGCTCGTTGACAGTCCCTTTCCAACAAGAAAAGCATTGCCCGGGCAGTCCCCGGCACGCTCCCACTCGCTAAGCAAACGATGATGAGGAAGGGACATAATCACCCTTTTCACTGCCCAACGAAGGCGCCACAACAAATGAATGAGCCTAAAAAGTGCAGCTGGAGTTTCAAGTTTCTTCCCTCCAGGACCTAGAACGAATAGGCACAAACACGAAGCACAGAGCGGGTCGGCTTGCCTTATAGTCGTGCGACAGTACTTTGAAGTTCAACACTCGCTCCTCGGCAGCGAGAACTTGGCGCTCGCGAATTTAAGTTTGGGGAAGGCGCCTTGGAGAGCCGCGCGCGGAGCAGCCTCCCCCGCTCCAGGCGGGCAGAGCGTCCCGGGACCCCCCCGAGCCCGCGGCCCCCGCACTCACCCAGGGCGGCAGGTGCCGGGCGGCCAAGCCCCCGCACGGTGCCTCCCGCTCGTCCTCCAGCAGCGCTAGGGCGGCCGCCAGCCGGGAGCGCTTCCGCCGCCGGTTGCGGCCCCACAGCAGGCAGAGCAGCAGCGGCGGCAGCAGCCAGCAGCCCAGTCCCGCGTAGCCGGCCGCGTAGCCGGCGCCGAGGCAGAGCAGCGCCCGCAGCAGCG
>VWPW01010630.1:366161-401887 GCA_013389825.1 Crypturellus undulatus
CCGCGCGGCGCCCCCCGGCGGCCACGCGCGCCCCGCGCCGAGCGGGAGGGGGAAGAGGCGGGACGGGTCCTGGGGCTTCTGCAAACTTTACAAGGGTGCACTGACAGTGCAGGATTTCTGTTCTATACCTTGTGAAAGGTACAGATACGCTGTGAAATAGGCTATAAAATATATATTCAAGGTATTTTTACAAAACTTTAGCTCGTGCTACTTCAAATGTTCACCTGAAGGAAAGAAGAGGTGAAAGGACAGTTCTACCGAAGAGGCTACGCAAAGAGCTGCCCTTGAAGCAAATACTGTGCGCATAAGGACAGGATAAATCATTATGCTTTGCTAGCAAATTTTACTCTTTAAAGAATAGTTATGTTTTGCATTTTTTTGAAGTAACAAAGGAGATAATGAATCACCAACATTGAGGGCAATTCAAGAGACATCAGTGTCCCACTGGGGCAAATATACTCTTGGTGGTGAGCTTAACCATGCTTCCAATCTACCAAATTTCCAAGTCACTCAAAGCCAATCTCATTTGGAATTACAAGGGACCACCACAACCTGCTTTTTGCAGTATGTACAGGGCAGCTGCTAAGGTAATGACCAATAACTAGTTTCTGGCTGTGACAATTCATCACCAGTTTAACTTGACTAGACACCACTGCTGTTGTTTGGTAACACAATATTAAAAGCATATGTTGTAGCTTATTAGGACACAGAGATTTCACAGAAGTTGCATGGCTTTGAAAATGCATTCGTACTAAATGTGCTGTCTCTCAAGCTGGCCATGGTAACTAAGGCAACCTGCTTTAAAAGTAGGGAGTTATGAGAAACTACTGCCAACGCTTTTCATTTAACTATACAAAATATGCAGAGGAATCCCTCTAAAATACCCATTTAATGATAGATACCATTAGTGATAGCTATCAAAGTGTTCACTGAAGCTGACTTTCTATCTTATTTGCGGCTTCACTTGGTTGTGACCAATGTGGGAATTCTCATATAAATGCTAACGAGTTTTACAAGTACACTGTGTCTTTTCTCCATGCATCCACACTGAAGTAGAAAAACATATAAAAGGATAAAAATGTTCTCCTGTGTAAACAAACTGGTTTCCGTGTCAAGACCTGATAAACACAGACACCTCCACCGGAACTCCCTGTGGCCTGACAGGGATTTATTGCTTAATAACTTTTGTGCTTTCCATGCACACACTGTTTATCCTTTCAAACAAAGTCACAGCTAGAATCTGATGACTGTAATGCAAAAACCTGGTATCTAATCCTGCTCTCTGTTTGCAAGCGAAACACTCTTGCCTAGTTTGGATTTCCCCGGGGAAAGCTACAATTTCCCACTGTTCAGCTCTGTCTGGGAATGAAACATGGGCTGGGCAGATCAAACGGGTCTGTGTTACACTGCTCAGCCAGGAATACTGTTTGGGCTGGGGAAATGTGATTTGGTCATGAAAAGAGTTATCTATGTTATGTTTTGGGAATCATTCCATGGGCTGAAACCACCAGAAGTCTCTGCCCACCTGTGAGACAGTGACCAGCTAAACTGTGATTAATCCAGGACTAACCAGTGTTATCCACAAGCCTGGTCTGGACTGGTAGAGCTAAATAGACTTCTCATGTGGGAAGTGCATGCAGTAGACTTTGCATGACTGGGGCTTTAGATACGCAAAACTATGTTGGAGTTGCATGACCCCTGCTCTTAAAGGCTCTGCTTTCCGTGCTCACTGCTGATATCTGTACCTGGAGCCTGTTTGCTTTACGGCTTCTCACTCTGAGTTTGTCCAATGAGCAGTGCAGAGGGGCAAAACCCATAACGGTGACTTATTTCTCATGTCCTCCTGCTACAGAGGATGTTCATGCAGGGACAGTGTACCGGGACATGGAGTATAGAGCACCAGAGGTGAAGGGTGCTCCTCGCCCTTCCCACCAGCAAATCCCACAGTTCTGTGCTTTGACCTCACAAGCCACAGCAGGATGAGCAGAGCACTGGGAAAAGTTCTTTTATACAGATTAGGTAACTGCGGAGGTGTGAGGATGCGAAAGGAAACAAAGTACCAGCTATGACAGCAGCCGAGGGAGAGAAGAAATAAACTTCCCTGCAAATGAGGAGCTCTTTTTCCAGGACTTGCGAAGGCAGTCACGGATTTGGAGCTGTCCCTTACTGGCTCTGTGGATGTCTCGGGTGGCCCCAGTTGCATCAGCGCGCCCATCAACAGGTCCTCTGGCCGCCGCGCGGACACGTAAGCAGCCGGTGCCACCTGCTGGACACAATGGGTTCTACATCAGGAAGGAAGATGGGAAAGAATCGCTCGAAAACCGTTCCCGAAACGAACTAGCTGAGATAGAGATGAGCTACAGCAGAGGTCTGCTGAGATTAGCCGTGACCTGCCCACTCACTCATGCGTGCTATCATGATAGTTTTATTTTAGTCATTTGCACGGCATCATTATTAGCATACAGACCCTATTTGGTAGGTAATTTGCAATCTGGATTGCAGAAAAATAGTTTCTCATCCCAAAAACTACGTCTTGCTGAAATTAGACTGTATTTCAAATATAATGGGAAATCAGTGGGTAATGGAAATGAGCGGGACAACTACAGCTCTTTCTTAAAAACCCTTACTGAACACTTTCCTTACTTCCCTGTACATTTTCACCTCAGAAGCACAGCCTCAGAAGCAAAACTACTGTTTGGTTTAAATTTCTGTCTCGCTATAGGATGGATTTATTCATTTTGTTTCTGTTTGAATAACTGTATCTGCAGCAGGACAAGCAAAATGTCTTCAGTAGAAAAGCATGACTTTTTGGAGGACAAATTATTTAATATATTTTGTTGAGTCAGTTACTGAAAGGCAAACAAAAAACTTTAGGAGAAAATCTCTCATCCTTTTAAATGGCTTTTTTACTTTGCTGAACATACTGTTTCATGCTACTAACACACTTATTTGTACAAAACTACCTCTCAAGCTCATCATGTAGTTACAGGACAAGGTTAATAATTTATAGCTTAGTCTATAATATTAACAACTTGCATCTTGCTGTGTTTTAGCTGCCTGAAGGCCTTGGCTCACAGAAACCTCTTCCTCAGGGCACTGAAAGTGCTCAGAACTCGCTGAGCTGCAGAGGCTGTGCAGACTACAGAACTACCTGGTACAGAACCTGGTACATCCCCATTAATGGTGCAGTTGTGCACAACAGGACTCAACACTTAAAGGAACTACACGATGCTATGGAAGTGATTTACTAAGCACTGTAATCTGCTTTCTTTATGCAGCACTGCTCCCTTTGCTGCAAAGTGTCCCTCAGGGTTGAATGAGGCTAGGCACAGAAGGACGAATTTTCAGGACTGAGCAAGCTCGAGGAGACTGGGAGTACTTGAGGAAAGCAGGAGACTTTGGGGTAAGCCAACACTGCAGCTCGTAAATCTTCATGAAAAACAAGATGATATTAGAGTAAATTCAGTAAAACCCACCCCAGCCACTTCTTCTTGTTCCTTTAACACAGGCAGCTGTCCCCTCTCAGATAGACCAGAGCTTTTACTGCTTCCCAGCCAGAAGGGGTGGCAATGTCTCCCAAAACCCAACATAAGCAAAGGGGCAGCCTGTCTTTGACCAGCTGTACCCAGCGCAGTGTAGTTACAAATCTTCCTAGGGCTCTGCACAAGCAAGGAAATATCCTGGTTCATTATTTATATGTGGGTCCCCTGATGTGTCTGCATTTTTTCTTTTTTTTTCTTTTTTTTTTTTTTTTGTAAAACTCTTACTCAGCCGCTGCGCTGAAGCCCTCCTGGACCTGTACACCAGCTCTTCCCCTAATCAACTAGTGGCCTCTGCTGGCCAGGACTGAGATCCTGGCAGCTAGTGAAGGGGAAGCAATATTTCCATAGCCATTTTATCAATGACAACACGGGAGGCACAGTCTACAGCACTGCACGTGGTAAGCATGCTGGGCAGTTCAGGCACTGACAGCAATACAATAAAAGTTAAGTAGATGCCTAGCACTGAGCCAAAATGCTTTGCACTGGAGCCAAATTAATATACAGCAGCTGATTGTGTGACCCGCAGTTTAACAATACCAATGTTATTAAAATCCCATTTCACTATAGTCCCATTTTGGCACTAAGATAAAGATTCCAGTGTTTACATCTAGCTGAGGCAGCTATCCTCTTTCATGAACTGTTTTTATCTCTGTGTATCTTTCGGTCCAGAAAGACCTAGCTGAGGTAAACTGTCATACTAACGAAGTGGTCGGCATTTTTTATGTAAAAAGAGCATGTTTCCAGTGCAAACCATTTGTTGTTGCTAGTCCTGTCTCACTCATCATTGCTATGATCTACCTGATGTAACCTTGCTTGCAGACTGCAGCAAGATTGCACTTACTGAAAAAGTAAATGATTAATGATCATATTGCACCCTTTCTTGTAAGTCTTGTTTATCTTCTCCCATATTACAGGTTAGTCCCTGAAAAACATGATCTAATTTAAAAACAGATGCAACAAGTAGAGTTGCAACAAGTGTACAAACAAATCAAAGGGATTAAAGAATTTGTGGTAGTGACCACAACTATGCAAGTAAGTTTTCAGTTCATTTTTAATTTAAAACAGCATAAATACAATAAACAAGCAAAATGGGCCTTCGGGAAAAAAATGTTGGAGGGAGAGAAGCAAAAGCTATTACCAGGTATTCTTAGGAGAGCATTTAATGACTGAGGAGCTGTCAGGATCAGTGTACAATACATTGGCAACTTTACTTGACCTGGCTTCACAACAACAGGTTCTGACTGAACACTGAGCTGGACAAGTGCGCAGACTTGTGTCATATCTGGAAACCCCACAGGAGCAAATTCAGGGAGAGGCCAGAGCCAAAATACCCTAAGGTTCCTGCTGAGATGCTGCTCAGAGAAGGGGGCAAACAAGCAGTGGAAGCTTCTACCACTGGTGGATGGTAAATGTAGGAGGTCAATGTAAACAGGAAGCGGCTGAAATGGCTCTTTACCCATAACCATTGGTAAAGGCAAGGCATGGAAAGTCAAGTTTACAGGCCCAGCATTTTACATAAGATGATATATAACAGACCAGAAAACATATAACTGATGGAGAGAGATCCATATCTCAATTCCTCTATCTTTAATAAATGAGCAGAAAACTCTCTCTAGAAGTTCTTCTCCCATTATAGCTCTTGTTTTGGGCAGGAAATGTTCTAGCAAAAATCTAGAATAAATGAATGGTACAAACCAGAACCACAGAAGTCAAGCTTTGGACCTGAACTGCTGTCATTCGTTCACCCTTCAGGCTGATCATAAAAATTGGTTGATGCATACCAACTCTTCCATCAACAGCAGTTTTATGGTAGACTTGCCATCAGGAGAGCACTCAAGAGAAATGGAAAATATCATTTTGGTTAGTCAGGACTTTAATTCAGAGATCTTGTCAAAAAATCAGAGAAAGTATATTTTGTGTTTTGAGCCTACATTAGAAAAACAGGGCTTCCTTCCTGATGTGCTCCATTAGCTACTGTAAACTCTGCCTTCTTGTTTATTTTGTTTTTCTTTTTTATCCTCCCAATGCTAGGGAGTATAAATTACTGATTGCTAGAAGAATATCTATTACTCTGGATTTGGATCTTCACCAGCAGAACTGCTCCACTCCCTCAAACATGACAGGAGAAACTAGAGACTGAAATTGAGTCCTATGCAATTCTTTTTTTCTTTTGTTTCATTTGTTTCAAATCAAGTGGCATTTGGACCTCTTGGACAGTGGCAGGCTCTGAATTATATTCCATAAAACAGGGGCCTCACACGTAGGAAAAAGCATCCTAGATGATGTCTCTGACCATAACGATAATGAAAAGAAACCCACCATGGCAATCACTAGTGGAGTCAGTCCAGTAGGACTTCCTGCTGACTGGACAAGCACCAACTGAATTCCCTGGAGTTGAGCTCCAGGGCTGAATTTGGCCTCCTGTTTTATACGTCCTTCGAGCTGCCCGGGGCATTAGCAAACGGCCTCCAGGAATGGTCTTCTGTGCCAGCAGCTCAGAGGAGCATTTGATGTGTGTGACCTGAATGTGGTCTGGCTCCAGCTCGGATGCCCAGCTCAAGCAGCCCCGGCCTGCACGAGGAAGGGCAGCTTTGGGCACATGCCTCATGTCCCTGGCCCAGCCCCGCAATCTGTGCTCCCTGCGCCACCAGGCCCCCCGCCACCACGGAGGCGGCTCTGCTGTGGAGATAATTACGTGTGACTGGAGCAACTGCTTCACACTGCACTTATTTCTGCGCTTGAGTACTTATTTGAGCTGCGCTTCAGCAGCTTCAGATGCTCAACACTAGACAATCTAGGTATCATCCTGCGCTTTGAGCTCCATACAGTTACAAAAGGAAATAAAATTGCAAGTTATGAAGCACTTAGTTCATGTGTCACCTGAAGATCCCATATTTAATGCTGCCAGATTTTGTTAAGACTCAAGTTTTCTTTCAAGCAAACTGAAAATTCAGTTTCCTCTTTGTACTTTTCACAGCAACATGATAAATGAATTTCCTTTCATCTCTGACTCACTCCTGGAAAAGCTACTTTACAAATAGTACCACCATTCCACAGGAGACAAGCTGTTCACTCCTATGTTACTCAAGTAGCTGAAGACACATTAAAATACATTGCTAATTTGAAATATTTCAAAATGCATTAGATATACAGCTCACAAAAACAAGCTTTTATCAAGTAGTAGTACAAATTGTTATCTTTTAAGGAAATCACTCAAGTCAAAATTCTAAAACAGAAACTCTGGGCACATGGCCAGAGATACCTTGCAGCCACAGAGAATTCCTGTCTCTCTTGGTGTCTTATGCTGATCACACAAAATACTTAGAGCTATTTTTGAAAATCTTGCCCATAAAGAATGCAGCTAATAGGGTTAGATAGCGCTAATAGGGTTAGATAGCAACAAATAAAATCCCATATATCTTTTTTTTCCCCTAAAATTGAATAATTGAGAGAAATGGTATAATCCCATTTTGAGGCTACTAAAACTCATTGAGACATCTGTTGAGAGAGATTTTAAAGAAGTTTGTTATCAATTTTTTGTAGCATGAACTAAAGTCTTATATGGAAACATGAATAAGGTGATGACAGAGGTGATTCAGGTTTGAATTTGAACATGTTTGATGAATGCACACAGTCAGAGTTAATCATAGCATGCTGAGCGGACCTTATGAACTTGGGACAATTTCACAGTTAAGTGCAGCTCTATCAAAAACAATAAGCAAGAGATACAGATATGAGTGGTTTTGTTGGAGGATAATCCCGCAAATGATTATCTGCGTATTTACAGTTGAGCTGTTGCTGATAATCTCATCAAAGAAAAGATATTAGAAAGTCCTAAATAAACAGCTGAGAACAGTTTATCTTAATGATATAATACTGAAAACTAGTCAGATCTTTCTTGCAAAAGAAAACCAGAAGTATGATAATATATTTAAACAAAGAGGAAAGAATAAAATACTTTTATAAGAAACAAAGTACTTCCCTGCCACAGTCCAGCATAACACAATAAAAAACAAAGTTTCCATGTTCAATTTACATGATAGGAAAAGGATTTTTCTGGGGAGTGTTTGTAAAAGACAGCACTCCTTAAAACATTCAGTGGTGTCAAGAGAGACCAAGAATCCTTCCAGCTGATGGAGAGTCTGTTACAGCCAGTGTAGCTCTCTCAGATCTGGTTGCCAAGTGTTAAGACAAAGAACCAACAATTCCAGTATTAATTTCAGTGATAAATGCTATGCATCCACCCAATTCCACTCTCCTGGATTGTCTGAATGTCAGTAGTGTATAAATCCTCCTCAGGTATCTCACCTGCAAACAAGCCTTGCAAGATTTCTCCATGACAAGAATTATCCTACTGCTATCAGTGGAACGCTCTGTACTGTTAGACTTCTGCTGGTTATCTTCTGTCATTGCTTCTGCTAAACAGAACAGCTGTGCCAAATAGTCAAAGGGAAGAAGATTAGAGATAGGCAAACACAAAATTACAAAAATATACAAGAATCCAGACATACGCAAAACTTGCTAGTGATAAGCCATAATAAATGATGATATACACTGATCTGAGTTCTGCCTGCAGGCTAAATAAATAATTACTGATGTAACCAGGCTACAGTGTTTGGATTTCTTTACTTTTGGTGGCCTGAAATCAGGTTGCAAACAGCACATTCTCACATTTGCATACTCTGTTATACTCACAACAAAGACTAATTGGTAAATTCACTTGTTTTAAGGATAAGATTACAACCTTCTGCCCAGCGCCATGGGTACAGTCTCATCCAAAAAATTCCATCTATAGCCAAAAAGCCTGTGCTCAAATTGAAGCAATTTTCTACACAGACATCCTTCTCTGGTTTTCTTCACTATCATTTTATCAGAATGAGACTGTTTTGATTTGATGCAAAGTCCTTTTTGGAATATATTTTTGAATAGGGCCCTTTTCATAGAGTTAATCGATTCTCAGTTCATTCTGTTGGGAAAAGCTTTCTTCCCCCTGAGTATCTATTTTAATGTAATACATAAAATCCATCAAAACACTGACATTCACTTGTGCATCAGTCTCCAACTCCTGGAAAAGACATTCTAGACACTTAAGTAATAATCATAATCATATCTCAGCACTTCTTTTCCCAAAGTATGTGAATAAGCTTCACTTCTCTTGTGTAAGAGGACTTAGAGAGTAGCAAATTCCAACATATGTCATAGCACTTACAAAGTCATGTCATGATGTTTCATTCAAAACGGGACTTCTTGTGAGTGTAGAATGGCTGTGGGGCTAGAAGAGCTCGGTACTTCTGTGAGATTGACACACTCCAGAGCAACAAACACATCCTGTGGGGTCTGAGAGACTGAAAGGAAGAATCTTTCTATGGCAACAAAGGTGTTGCTATGACTGAGTTTTCTGTCTGAAGAAGTAGAGATACAATCCAGAATGCAGGAGCCTTCAAGTACATCTTTGCTGAAGGTATGACCACAGCACAGAAGCACTCATTTCAAACAACACTGACCTGAAAATAGGCACTGTCATCCCTCCACGGATGCTGGATACTGATGCTAGTGACCAGGGTGCTCTGAAGCTTTCCTGATAAGTTTTCAAAATGTAAATAGTCCAGATTAGTTTGAATCATCCCCCTTGCACGACTGTACTGTTGTGTGAATGTTTAAGTTGGTGCCACAAATGCAAGCTCCATTCTTCAACATCACCTGCTTTTAGGCAAGGGCATGACTATAAACCAACTGAAATGATTGACAGCAAAATGATGCATCAAGCACTGACTGGGATTGCACTGTAATTTCCCTTGTTTCATAAGGGGCAAGAACTGGGAAAGCTGACATTTCCAGTGGTGCAGATTAAGAGGGAGGAAAAGTAGCCAATACTTTCCAGGAAGAAGGGATCCATTGAGAAAGGGTGCATGCAGGTGGCTGGAAAGAAAAGAGAGCAAAGAGTGAACAAGGTGGCTATCACCGTTACAGCAGATGTAGATATTTTGCTCCTCTTCAGCTGCTGGACGAGGTTACCAAACAGCTACAACAAATTAAATTGCATTCCAGTGGTGGATGGAGATACTCCTCACATTGATATTGAGGGGTTATTAGCAGGAGGTGCTGAACTTCATGAATTTGAGAGTCCCTGGTCTGTTAGCTACAAGGGAATCAGAAAAAAAAAATGTGGCTACTTCCTCTGGTGATGGACACAGTCTATTCATTAACAACATTTTTGAGCATCCTGAACTGCACCAGACCCTGCTGTATAAATATACAAAATGACTGCCCATGACTGCTGACTCGCGGCATGGGGGACATCTGGGCCTACTGCTACCACAGCAGCGAGTCTGTGGAAACAAGATGCTGTCCGCAGGGAAGGGCTCTCAGAAGCCGGGAAGCGAAGCAGAGTTGTTTGAAAGCAATTCTCTCTCGATACTTGTGGTCTGCTTTCAGGGTAACACACAGCGAACTAATCATGCAAATCCGAACTCATGGGAAATAAGCCTTAGTTTCTTCATCTGCTGCTCTGAAACTCAGCCAATGATCATGCAACCAATATCCCTGAGGTGTCAAAGTGCATTATTGATTTGTAGGCAATGCATATCAGGGTACTGGAGACTCCACACTGTGAAATGATTATTAAGCCAGTAATTAGCTGGTGAGAGAGAGGTATAATTTGGCTCAGAATTCTGAAGCCAGATAAAATCAGCTGATTAAAAATAATGTGATATTAACTCAGTCCCTTGTGCAATTAAAAACTCATAGAACCTGACTGAAATATTTGGACAGACTTTCTAACAGCAGGAAAAGCAGTAACCATTTTGCTCATGACAGTCATTAAAAAAACCTGTGCTCAACTAACAGCAAAATCAAGTCCTGGGAATTTAATTTCTTCAAAGATAGAATAAAGTGCTACTGCTTTTCACCCCGAGAAGTCCTCACCCACTTTAATCAAATTTTAAACTTTAAAAAAACATGAAAGTGCTGGAGCAAAACTATACAAGGCACAGGAAGGCAGCTCATCAGATTTTTTTTTTCTGATGTATTTTGCTTTGGAAAAATACTTCCTCAATGGTCTCTGAAATCACCTGGAGTTTTTAGGAGATTGCTTGATTTAATTTCCAAGTCCCTGATGTGGCTATACAGACATAATCTGGAAAGTCTCTGAGGATCAATTGGCTTCTGCAGGTGTTGAGTGTCAGAAGAAAGCCCGATTAGATGGGTCTATTATTTTTTTTCAGACAAACAGTGTGATCTGGTTCTCTTTTGTGGTTGAATATACTGTCACAATGTTGCATCGATTTAATTTTTGATGAATCCAGCCTCCTCAGAGGACAGAGCAGTACACAAACAGCCAAAGTATGGCTCAGTGCAGCAGGCTTTTTGGGTGACACCTGACCAATTCCAACTTTGTAGAAATGACACGAGATACTTACTTAAGGTGTTTGTAAAACAACCTGCTATTGACAATGCCTCACAGCACTGGGCCAGAGAAGAGCTGTAACTGGCTGCAGGTCCATGTTCCTGCTGGCTCTCCAGGGTCCCCCACCTGCCACAAGCAGCTACTCCTGCCCATTGCCTGGCAGCAGGCAGAGCTGCACGAGGTGGAGAAGGTTGTTCAGATTAGAAGAGCTGGCTCCTGTGCTGGACGACTTTGTCTGAAAGTGCCAAGGGAGAGGCTGCTGTTGCCCCTGGTGGACACACAGGTTTCACCAAGAGTTAAAATCCTGCCTGGTAAAACAGCTGGAGAGAAGTTTTCACCACGTAGCTGTGAGGGAAAGCTGCAGTGTGAGCACAGCTCCTACAAGACAGCAGAAAACCTGTGCAGGCCTGAGACAAAACAAATGCCAAACCACAGGAAAGTTGGAATCAATGATACTTGATAAGTTTTCTTCAGTTTGTTCACGAAACTTGTCTTGCAAGCTGAAAACACAACTTCACTCACTTCTTTATCTCAGATGCACATTGCTATTTTTCTCCCAGCCCTCTTATAAAATATAATTTTAATTTTAAAGACCTTGATGGTCTTTCACTGATCATAGAAGAGTAAGTGAGATTAATACCCAGTTACCAAGCACTGAAGATCACAGATAATTTCCATATAAAAACATGAATACATTCTTATTTTTCAAAACGTACCTTTTATTTGATTTAGATGGTAATGCTCATTTCTTATGTAATAAACGGGAGAAGAGCTAAAGCATGAGTCAGTGCTTATTAACCCTGCTAATCAGACAGGCCTTTTTTAGCCAAGATAGATATATCTTAACTGGTAGAAGAGATAAAATCATCATTTAGCCAATTAATCCTTTCCAAACGGCACAAGAAGCAGTAGTTTGATTTGTAGCAAAAGGAAATAAACTTGTCATGTTCTGTACATCAATTTACACATTCTTACTTACTCACTTAAGTCAGTACAAATGCAGGCCTTTGATTCCCAGAAATAAGGCAATTTACAACTTAACATTGGAATATCTGGTAATTGGGCCATATATAATATTACTGTGATCTTAGTTCACAATCTGAAGTACTGTACTTAACCTGCACATCCATCGGGTTAACCTAGAACAGAATGACACATTTTCTTCAAAATGTGCTTTTCTTCAAAATGATTTGATTCTTCAATAAGGACATGGCATAAAGTCAAAAATACTTCAGTGCACTGGATAATGTTAGACCACAATTCTACCACTTAATTCCTGACAAAATCCTCTTTTAATTTCTATTTATTTTCTGCAGTCCCTAAGGGATTGCACATTTCACACAAAACACAGAAGAAGCACAGCACTGTGAATAAGCATGAAATGCAGGTTGCAATTCTTACAGGTTATATTCCATTCTGAAAACATTCTGTAGTCAGCCAGGAGAATACTTAACTGGATCCATCTATGAAAATCATAGACCTAATTATTTAGCCAATTTCATCTTCGGCACAGCTGGATTTCCTCTGACAGATTATCACCTCAAGTGGGTAAAAATCAACTTCATATTACAAGGAATCCAGGAGGGATACAGGCACGGACAGAGGTCTGTGCATTATTGGCTGTTCAAACAGTCCCATTGGATTTGGGGCAGAATTTAGAACAATTTAACAGCTTTCTGTATCTTACCTTCTCAATGAACCCCGGCCCAAAAAAGCTTTAAAACAAAGGAAAGAGGATCACTTACATATAAATGTGTGCACTTCTTCAAAGATCAGGTCTTTACCAGTGCAGGAACAGGACTAATTTCACTCACTGGGGTGACAGCAAAACCCTGGAGGAGAAGGGAGGAAAAAGGATACTGCTGTAGGAAGATCAAATCTGGTTACTCTTATCAGCAATGCTTCTGAATGCTTACTCCGTCTTCATCAGATATTGAAATTTAGCTGATGTGTAACAGTTCCTGAAGATCTCAAAACATTGGATTTAACTTAAAACTGTTAAGAAATCATTTTGTCATGGCCATGTTAAGAATCATGCTTTTAATGATAAGGGCATCACCATGCTCAGTTTTAATGAACCTCTTAAATGATTATCTGTTTTTCTCAGGACTCCTGGTAGAAAAAAAGTAAGTATTTAACCAGTTCTTTTTAATCAAAGAAACTCTGTAGATATCTAAACCTGCATTTTGAACAACCTGTTGCTGAACTGATAGCTGGCAGAAACTTAACAGCTAGTTCTCTAAAGTGAGCAAATATAGTATAATATAGGCTATTCTGCAGCTTCATTTCCACACCATTTTCCCATTTTCTTTCTCCTGGGCCTTTTACAAGCTGTCTACACTCTTATCTCTGAAAGAAACTTCTCATGGGGGGCTTGAAATACACCACAAAATGAGCATGGCTCCTAAGCATGTAATATATTGCTTCCTTTGCCACACCTTTAGTGCAGAAAACTTATACTTTTCAACACAAATAGCCTAGACCATTCTTCCAAAATGAGCCACTAGCTACCCATGGATAAAGCAAAGTTTATCTGACAGCCAGTTTATCCACAAAAAAAGTAGGTGACATCTTATGCTTATTAGTCTCCCTTGCTAAGGAGGTGATCCTGTGATGCTCTTGTGCATTACAGGCCCCTCCTCTGGCTCTGGACTGCTCCTTTATCACCCCAGTTTATCCTCCCTTTTGTCAAGAAAGATGCTCATTGAATTAAATCTTGAAAGCACATATTGAAATCTACTTAGATATTATTTTTGTGGACAGTAACACAGTGTTTAGGTCTTCTCTTCCATTAACAAACTCAAGTGTTTGATTTACAGTCAAGACAGAGACTTAGTGACTTACCTGTAAAAGTTCAAAGACAGATCATAATTAAAAACCCAAATCTGAACAATTCAGTCATGAGGACTTTTCACTCTTTATTTGGAAAAAGTGGACTGTGTACAAGTCTATCTATGTACATGGTAGTTTCCAGTCCTTCACACCAGCATGGAAATCATAAAATCACTCTTATTCCAGAATAAGGGCCTTATTAATTGCACTCAGCTTCAATTTCTCCACATGTTTTTGAACTTTCTCCCTTAGCCGCTCATTCTGTGGTTGAAAACGTCCATCTGGATAGTTTTGTGGATCTCTGCAAGAGGTTCAGAAAATCATTTATATTTAAAATAGCGAAGTGAATTAGTGAGAAACACTGATTTAAAAAAAAAAAAAAAGAAAAAGAAAAGGGAGATGCACAGAATTTCTCTTTTTTATAGTTTTAATAAGCAACCTGCAAGCGTGGTGTTTCATGTGAATACTCTATATTTCATTACTTACACCAAACTGGAAGGGGAATGAAATTGGGAAAAAAAGAAGTCACTCTCAGCTTGACTAGGGAGGAAAGCTAATCATCTGATAGGTAAACACAAACTAGGTTAAGTTTCTACATTTTATCTATGAAGAAACACACACTGTAATGACCGGAAGAAGAGAATCCATGTGAAAAAACTTCACTGATTGATAATAAAACTTTGTTTCCTTCCTCACAAAGCAGAAAATGCCCACCAAGTCTAACTGGCAAAGAAAGCAGGCCCACCCAAATGTGCTAGAAGACTTTTTTTTTTTTCCTGTGTTCTCAGTCCTTGTAGGATCAGGGCCTCTGAACCAATTCAGTATAAATATCCAGTGTCTACCACTTTCCAGGGACACCTTCTGTCTTCGAGTAGCTGTTCTGAGATGTAAACTTAAGCCATCTTTTACTAGGATGGAGTTTCTGTTGCCTCACAGCAGCGTCCACAGTTCTTAGGGAGAATTGCCATTTTTATATGCATTCTGTTATTTTTGCACAGCTATGTCCTATATAACAAATGCTCCACGACTGGAGTTTAGATCATAGTTGAAGTAGAATTCTCAGATTTAGAGACAGACAAACTGGACTGAAAAGGTCTCCTGAAAATCAGTAACTAGAGGTGTGTAATTTAGGAAAGTATTATCTGAGAGTTTTGAAGAAAACATCTGCACTTCAGAAAGAATGGATCTTATGGTCATACAAATGCTTACCCAGAAAAAGCGCCACCCAGGACTGTAGCACTGTGGAGAAAAAGAGTCACACTTTAGTTACACAAACTATCCCCAAACCATGTTCTGGTAACCAGCATCAGAAAATGCAAAAAGCAGCACTGAGTCAGACACGATCTCTATACAGCATATTATTTTCAATCAAAGTTGTAGTAATCACAATACAGCAATCAATGGCTTGTCAGAGAGCTCATACTTAGCAGAGTTTAAAATTTTAATAGCTGATAGACTTGCTCAAGATTTGAATGTCAATCATTTCCCCTAAAATTAAGGAAAATGAAATATTCAAATCCTTGGTGACTCTGAAAGCCTCAAGCTATCATACACATCCCAATCAGCTAGGCAGCGAAGCATCATCATACCTACTTCAAAGCGGAGACAACTGTTGGGACCGAAAGATTCATTCACTGGCTTAAAGTCATACAGGAAGTCTGTGAAAATACAGGGCTGGAATCCAGCACCTTCTCCTATGTTCTCTGAAATTATTTATCCTGATTCATGCTGCCTGTTGCTCAAGATGCTGCCCCTAGTGTCCCTCTCACTAACTTCTACACCTCCCTGCATCCTTCCTGCAAAATCACATATCCCCAATTTTGCTTCTGGCCCCACAGAACACCTGGACCATTCTGCACACAGTTCTTTGCTCACCATGGCAATCACTGAAGGCCCACCAACAAAAGGCCCACCTGCCTCTCAGGGCTTTCTCCAACCTCAGATACCCCATGAATTTTCTCTGCTGAGCTCACTCAGGACATGTGCCTGACAACACTGAAAGCAACTGAAAGAACTTGGCCCTTGTGGTGGTCAATTTATAGCACTTCAGGAAGCAGGCAACTCTGTGTTTGCAGATGCAAGTCATTTCACATGCTGTGTTGGGTGTCTCAAATATAACAGGCATCCATGGAGTTGTGAAGCTGGGATAGCACAGTGAGTGTGACCAGCTCCTAGGAAAAGTTTTGGAAAAAAAAAACACCATCACAAGGGCAAATTTCTAAGGGTTCAACCCTCTTCTAGCAGCAATTGATATCTAACCAAAAAGAAATGAAAATCTTGGTCCAAAGATTTCTTTTGCTGTTCTGGTCCAAGAACAGCGAACATCTCTGAGACGATAAGAAAACTGCCTCAAATACTAGATTGCATTGTTAAAACCGAAGTCTCTGACTTGGTTTGGATCAGATGTCACCTTCAAAGTTGCCTTCTCAGGTCCAGTTCACAGAACGTATTTTCAGTGCAAAATATCAGACAGGAGACTTCTAATTTCATCTGTACCAGATCCACATGCCATGCTGTACTGCCTGTAAGGCATTTCAGGCTGACTTTCTATATAATTCAACAGAAGTTTGTTCTCCCATTCCTTTCCATTATTCCCTCCTAATTTCAATAACTATAATTACCTTTCTTCTTTTGCTGATTTCTCTTTGCCTTCTTCTGAGAGCACCTGTCCAATTTGTGGAAATTCAGCTCTTATCATGTCTGGAGTAAGTATCACTTCAAAATCAGTTTCATCTGTCTCACTAGAAATTGAAGAAAAATGAGATTTTATCCCTTTAAAGGTAATTTTAGCCAAACAAAAAGGAATGTCTTACACAAGAGGGATTTTGTGCTTTTGCCTTTGAGGATCTCTCAGGACAGGTTTAGACACATCCACACAAATGGTTAACAATCAGTCATACTGAATTTATAATACAGGAAAAACTTACTCATCATTTATATTTTCCCTGTCTCTCTCAGGTAAGTCATCCAGCATTGGTGGCACATCTCTTGGAAGCATATCCAAACTGTAAGGATCCCTGTGATGAAAATGGTGCTTGTTTAGGATAGGCAGAGAGTAATTGCATACAACAACTACATTTAAACTTCATGGCAGCTGCAGTTACAAAGAAGATGTATTCTTGAATATTCCATGAAAATCTGAGTATACCAGAAAGTAGTGGGACACGAGGGAAGGTGAGCATGAGACAGGCTGGCTCCTGCTGTGCGCAGCTGCTGCACATGCTGCAGGTTTTGGTGTGCCTATTTCTGCCCGACACACTGGACTTGTACCTCCCAGAGCCTTCGGAGAGAAAATCAAAGAAGCATTTGGAGCAAGTATTTTTGAAAGTCCTCAATGAAGCTCCAGTTGCAGGGCTAGATATTTCATCTAACTATATTGATCTTAATCTTTCCTTCAAGGAGGTCGGCAGGTGTTTTCTCCATTCACTTGGGATTTCTGAGCTGCAATTTTTTACACCTACAGTCACATTTATAGTTGTGGGACTTTTTACTAGTCAATACAGCTGCAGACAGTAGAAGCTGGTGGCGCTGTATATTCAAATTCATTCTTACCTAGATCTTGTACTTGTCAGCGTGGGAGTGTTGGAAAATGTAGAATACACCACTGGCAAAAATCTTCTCCAGCTCATTACTCCACGAATCACTTCCTAAAATGACAAGTGCTACAGCAATCACCTCTAACACAAAATGCAGTGGGAGAGAGGCTTTGGGGACAGAGTGACAGGCTTCTTTGTTGAGAAGTGAGTTTGGGGATCTGCAGTTCTCCACTGCAAGGCCATGAAAATATAGTAGAGTGAAAAGAAAGAAAGAGCAGAGAAGTACACAGGGACACATGGGGCATGGAAAAGGTCTAATAATAAAAAGTTATTTTGACCTGCTTATTGGCTATTTAGGTGCATGCATAATTTATATTTCAGAATATTTTCTATTTAGGATGATTATTCTTCTTTATTTTGGATTCCTTAGAACAATTCTCAGCAAAAACGAGGCAGGTATTTATACAATAAACCAAACAGGTCATACCTTGTGATGCAGAAATTTCTTCTGCGTGATCGGAATGCTGGATCTTTTGGGACATTCCTTGGTAAAGGTATATTTTGGAAGAGGACAAAGATGATATTCAATATTTGTTTCAGAATAGGGCAAAGGATGTAAAACTCGAAATAAACCTGGAGTGGGGTTCTGAAAACAAAGAAGAGATTATTTTAAAAATCTGAGTGCCACAAAGAATTAAGTCAATGAAAATTCAGTTTTTAGAATTAACTCAGTCACTCCAAACTCACACCTTTATCTCACAGCGACTCTCCTGTTCAGTGTTACACGTGGTCTCCCTTCTCCCCACATCATAGACCCAAAGTCTGCCCGGTTCATTCATGTTCCCCGCTGTCTTAATGCAGCAGTTCAAGTCTGGGAGAAAAATACTCTTGCCTGAAGCTGGGCTCTGGTGTGTCTGTCATTTGAGCAAACAAATTATGCTGAAAGATGGAGTAATCCAACTGAGGCACAGTGCCATGCTGGCAGGGAGCCATTGCTGCACACATGCACTGCACTGCACTGAGCTGTATGGCTGCCTCTGCCATCTCAGAACCACCTCAGGGACTGCCAGGCCATGCTGCCAGGTGTGGGAAACACCTTTTGCACTTGATGCCAAGGAGCACAACCTGCATACAAATCAAGGCACCAAAAATTTTCCTACGCACCATGGTTGTGGCTTGGAAAAGTTACTTTACGATGTTACGAGAACTCAGAAATTCTGAGATAGATGGATTCAATGCAAGCCAAGAGTTTGATTTCACTTTTCTCAGCTTGCCTAAGGATCGAGTGGAACTGCAGTCCCCTAGTTGAACAGAAGGAAAAGACTGCAGCAGTTCTGCTACCTGGACAAGGCTACAAAAGGAATGAAGAGAATTGCACATTGATTCCATATTCGGCCCCCAATGAAACAAAACCATTTATCCTCTTTTTCTTAAGTTCTTTGCAGAAACAAACTTTAACTTACAAAAATACGAAGTGGGCTGCTTTCAACTGGGTGGACTAAAGCTTGGGGAGGAACCAGGTTTAAGAGGCTGATATCATTTTCTGCTACTACTTCTGGAGATTGCTTGCTAAAATCCTCCCTCTGGGAAGTCAACTTCAGTTGTCTCTCGGGAGAAGCAATTATTTGAATCAACTCATCCTTGAAAAACACAAACAAAAATGGATGTCAGAGGACACTTAGCCTTTTGGTAAAATGTCTTGAAACAAAATTAATTAAATAATTGTAAAAATGTAGAGTTGGAACTGACTTCAGCAAAGGAAGTTTGTATTTAAGACGATTTTTTACCTGCGCTCCCTGCCTCAGTGGTCGGGACAGCTTCTGAGGTTTGTAACTTGTGGCCGCATGGTGTGTACAGAACGGCTGGTATCGCATGATGCGGAAATGCTGAGGAACCTAAGAGCAAAGGAAAAAGAGGCACTGCAGGACACAACCACCACCTCTTTTGCTAAACTCACAGCTGGAGGGGAACAGTTCAGCTTAAGCATTGACATGTTACATCTCTTTAGTAATAGATACTTGGCCCACTACTCACGAACGTGGTATGTGCCCAAATCTTTGAGGGGAAATACTTCACCACCACAAGAAGTATGAGAATGTAAAGGAATATTTTCATTCTTGCTTTTCTGTGAAAAACCATAGACTTAAAGAGTTTCTTGATCAAATGCACTGAACTCAGTGGGGTAGAGAAAAACTATATTTAGCAACACATTTAACACTGATACATGAAGCAGTGGTTTAACAAGGAAAAAAGATATTAATGAAAAGCTTCTGAACTCGGAAAAAAATAAAAAAGGGAAGAGGAAACAGAGCTAAAACTTGCACCAGTTTGAATCTCAGGAAATATTTTTACTTTGATGAGATGCAGAATTTCATCTTCTGCTACTCAAACATTTGAGAAAAAATGGAACAGAAATCTGAAATAACTTTAGAAGTTATAGAGTAACTATGAGTACAGAACTATGAGTACAGAAACTTTATGTTTCCGTATTCATGAAGTTGAAAAATAATGCTGTGCATTTCAAGAAGATGTCTGTATTTCTTATGCAAGGACTAAGCAAATATATGTGAATCCCAAATAAACAGACTTCCATCACTTGCTAAAGATGAAGGCCATCTTTATAATGGGATGGCATTTTTGCTCTCTGAAATCAAAGGAAAAGCTATGGGTTGCTTGGAGGCTTTTGCACAGTACCCTCATTCATAGTAGAAGATGCATCTTGAGACACAATAATTACAGCAGAGGTGATTCATTACTCTGTCTCCTACTGCTGGCTATATCTGGTTATTCACAGTAATAGATGAGATTTGTTTTTAATAACAGCATGCTAATCACACAGGCTTATTAAGGCAACATTTCTACTGTGCTGCACACTGGGGCTACTAAATCAGGCAGAAAATGTGTCTAACTGGACTAATAAAACAGAACACATGACAGAGTCGAGAGCTCTACTGACTCACCTTCAAATCATAATAGGGAAGAACGTGTCTCAATTGCACATCTGCAGATTTGACCGGAACCGGGCCAAGAGCATCAGGTGCCTGAGAGAACAAGGAATTAAAACTCAGCAATTTGGTGGGCAACCATTTTTTTTCATTGGCACCTATTCTTCAGTGCAGCTACTTGAATATACATAGAAATAATTGTGCTAACACTTCTATATGTCTCCAGTCCCTTCTTGGATTTTGGTCTTTCAGCTGCTTTTTTTTTGTTTTTCATTTCTTCTGCACAATTCAGTATTTTAACTAGATCTGGCCATGAATATATTATTCAGAAATTTAGAATTAAATTAAGAGAATGCAAATATTTTAAACTATTTTCTGAAGTAATTAATTTGTTGCAACTCTACAATAATATTTGCAATATTTACAATAAAGCTTTGATAAAAGTAGCACTTGGCCTGGGACCAAGGTCTTCAACAAAGTTCTGACTTGAGTGGTTGCTGCCACCTTAGGCACAATACTCACCAAATCACAGTGTAGCTGGGGGGAACTGTAAATGGGGAATTCAAATGGTAATATCCGATCTTCGGATATGCTGGAAGAAATGCCCTTACACTTCTCTGGTTTGCTGAAATTCCTGTTGTCTGTCATTAACAGGGAGCAAGGTTATGCTTTTGTAATGCCTGGTACAAAAATACACTGTTACAAAAACAGAATAAAACACTAAACAGGTATTTAACATATTCCTTAAGAAGGGTGTAGTCATTTCAATATGAAATGTAAGAAAATCTTTTCTAAAGGCTTTAAATGATACGTCTACAGGAGAGCAGGCACAATACCATGACTATTAGACAGATCTGATGATTATGTCTTCTCGAGAGTGTCATTGCAGCCCACAACTTCCAGCATGGTTCTCTCTATCTGTTTTCACTCAGCAAGGCAGACTTAAGTCAGAACTCCTCTTTTACACTGACCACCATTACTGCTCCTGCCTGAAACACTCCTGCAGTTCCTGCAATGAGTTTTCTTGTATGCTGGGAATAAAAGAGACCCCACATGCAGAAGCAGGAAAGCTTCAGCAGTTGTCAAAGTGAGCGTATATGAAAAAATAAGAAGGAAGAGACATAAATCTTCCTCTGTCCCTATCAAACTATGACTCCATCTAAGGGCAATTTCCTTCTGTGACTGCCAAAGAAGTGATTTTTCCAGGTCAACACTTTCATTTCATTACAAAGAAATGAACCACTACCTTCTGCAGCTGAACAGGCCCCAGATAAAAGTCATATGAGTGCTTGCAAGAATTTGCTTGGAAAAAATGGTATTGAGAAAAATATGCTAAGAAGAGTTAATAACCTTTTAAAATAATTTTTAAAACAGACACATTTTGACTGCAGCCATTCCTACCTTTCCACACGTTTTTCTTTACTGCCTGAAGGTTCCTGTGCAAGGACTGTGTATTTACATATGCGTATGAGTAGAAATGTAGTGCATTTGACACAATGCAGTATAACCCAAGTGATCATAATTCATTGCCAAAACTATTAACTTCCTCTTTTACTCCTTACCAGACCCAGGGACTTCCTCCAACCCTCTGGCTTCTCTGTTTAGCCCCCGGAACAAATGCAGCAAGCGATTTTGACGAATTTGAATCACAATCTAAGAGAATTATTACAAATTATAAAGTTTAATATTAAGCTGAACAGTCTAAGATTTACAGTCATAGTAACCCACAATACTTCTAACTATTCTACAAAGGTCATTCAGATTTTTGCTATCTTTTATCTTCTGTTTGGGAGGGATAATATGAGGATGGAGAGATGCAGAATAGATATTTACTCCACAGTTACCTTACACATCAAAACTAGTGCAATTACTCATTTAGTCTTACATTTGAACAGATTTTTTTTTGATGAGCAAAAATACTTCAGGTGTATCTATTGGTGTGTGTGTATGTGTGTGTATATACAGTGTGTGTATATATAACAGTAAGTAAACAGACAATTAATTGTGGTCAAATGAATACTTTTGGTTCTGTGAAACTGGAAAATAAGTAAATAAGTAGTAATATGCACTGTGCAATTCGCCCAGTGCTATGTGTCACAAAGTGACAGTGAAAATCCCTACGTTTTAATAACAGAAGAGACCATTTCGTCACATAATTATTTGTACCACACAGGACTTTTGTACTGAGTCTAATACTGCAGACTGTGGTAAATAATATACCTAAGAAAAATATCTAAACTGCATATTAGCAGTACAGGAAATCTGCATATTGCTTACAGCATTTGAATTTGCTGGGGAAAAAAAAAGGAACGCAAATGAAAGATATTAACTCAATAAGTCATTCTGTTGATATCATCTTTAGTTTCTTAAAAGAATTCAAAACCACAGAATAATTCCGGTAGGAAGGGACCTTAGGAGCTCTCTAGTCCAACCTCCTATTCCAAGTAAGGGAAGCTATGAGATCAGACCATCTTGCTCAGGGATTTGGCCAGTCTGGTCCAGAAAACCTCCACGGATGGAGACTGCACAACCTCCCTGGGCAACCTGCTCCAATATTTGATTGTCCTCATAGTGAAAAAAGTCTTCCTTATGTATAGTCTACACCTCTCACTTGCATTTACACCCATTCTCTCATGCACTGCTGCAATCTGGCTCCATCTTTGATAAAAAAAAAACTTGTTATTTTCTTGCTGTTCACAGTACCTTGTAAGCTGCTTGTTGGAATTTCCTCAGCATCCTATTTCTCTTGTCCCAAGGGTCATTACGGAGCAAGTCAAATGTAGGATGGACACTTGGACACTGCATAGTAGGAAGGGAGAATGCGGCCGGGAAAGGGATGGGGACAGGGATAGGGAAATGGATAAGGAAAAAAAGAAAGGAAAAGAAGGAGAAAAGGGGAATGTGAAGGAAGAAAAATAAAGGATATGCTTTTTAAAATTAGCAGCATGAATATTAGTTTAGGCCTGCACATTTCCACTTGCTTCTCATATTAGAAGACCAGAATATCAGAAGATGAATTGTTCACATAGCATGGTGCTGGTCATAATCTAATAGAATAAAAGTGATAAATAAGATACTGACACAGAAGTGGGGACATTAGGAGGAAAAATACTTAGTGACAAATTGCTAACGTGGTTTGTTAGCTTAATAGGTGATAGTAACACATAAACAAACCTGCTGAACAGGCCGGATAACACGTCTGAAAGAAACTTCTACTTTGTTCCTTTGAAACTCCTTTTCCATGATAGGATCTCCTCTTTGGATCTAATTTGCCATCAAGAACAGACATATTAGTATTCAGTGAATTCTTTCCTCACTTACAATTAGTGGAAACTCACAAAGTAACATTCTGGAGTTGGTTAACAAAACACAGGCTTCATTCCCCTTTCAGGGAGTGATTAGTGCAATACTTTAGTGAACCAAACAAAGTAAATAATGTTTTTCTAAACAGGAGTTTCAATCAGATTCCCACCTTAATGAAACACAGATCACTTTGCATAGCCAAAATCAGCACAGAGAAACTTTGCAGAAAGACTACTGTAAGCTAGCACCCAAACATCCCTACATAATTTGCCTGCAGCTTTCCCATTTCTAAGAATTCTTCATTTACCACGGTTTCCAATGGTTTCTGCTCATGTATGAAACAGTTTTCTGCTTACATCTCTTCATATCGTTGAAACCCCCTTACTTTTGTGTGTTCAGATATGCTAGATGAATAACAGAGCTTCTCTTTTTAGAGCATTGTCCATCCCAGTTCTCCTTACCCACTGTTTCATTTCCTGGACACTACTATGTCTTAAACAAAGCCCTTGGGGTTATCACATGGAGTGAAATTTCCAAGATTTTAACGGACTGAGGTTTTAGTTAGGACAACAGAAGACAGATGAGCTAGAGGCCTCCATGACAGCCACTCACATAGTGGCATGAGCCACCTGAGTAAGTGATGGAGGGATCATAAATACTTCATGATGTGTAAAGACATTTAAGGTGAACAAACTCATAACAGCAGTAGAGCTCTGCCACTGACTGAATGTCATGGGGACAACTGTGAAACCAGTCAGAGACTTCCATCGGCCGAGGAGCCAACAGGTGGTTAAATGTTTTCCAGCATATTTCATCGATATAATGATCTCACATTTTATAACTCTTTTCTCACTGATTTCCTTATTGTTTGTAGAAATATAATGTTTGAATTAATACACAGTGCCTAACTCAGTGGGTAGATTATGGCTTGACCCTAATTTACTCCCATAAGCAACTCCGTGGAAGTTAGTGGAATGTCAGAGGTTGCTTGCATGTGACAGCAGAACCACAGCAAACTGGGAAATAGGAGGGGAAGTCCCCAAAGGCTGCGCTATTTGAGAACAAATGTTTCCTGCCCCCACCTGCTGCTGCTGTCACCTCCATGCAAGACAAATTGCAGTCTGGGGTGACTGGAAGGAACCAAAGATAGGCAAGGCTCTGGAAGAGGCACCTGATAAAGTATTTCTCTATGGCTCAGAGTAGTGACTGGCAGCTCTGAGCCACTCAGGACGCAAACTCTTCAGAGCAGTACAATACACACAGAAGGCAGGAGGCCACCACAAGGCTGAGAAGATTCCACCGCAGTTTTGCACTGGGATGGGGCTGGGTGCAAAGTTACCAAGTTGAGAAAACTGTCACACTTCCACTAATAATTTTCCCTCTTCTCCCAACATAAAAACGTCTAAGAAATGATGATCGGTAGAAATAATCATGAGAAAACTGCAGGAAGAATACAGCTAGTACAGGTTTGTACTGATATATTAAGAAAAACTGAAAAGGCTAAGAACTTAATAATGTTCACTAGCGCACAGGAGGTAGTCTAAAAGTGTGAGTTGATTTTAGAATAATAGAACTAACAGCAAAGACTAACCTTGTATTGTTCTTCTTCCTTTTGTCGATTTTCAATAATCTCTTTTTTAAATTTCATAGACATTGGATCTTTGCCTTTATGAACTTGCCTACATTTATAGCAGAGGAAATAAAAATGTTTTACTTAACAGTTTGCTTATTTAAAGGAAAATGGACTAATTCTCTCTTCCTAAGATGTTGAAAGAACTATAACCTGTGCTGTGAAAAATGGATTGCAAATGAAACTGCGGTGTGCTTAAACACATGATTAGGCATGTTACTTTACACTATTTGATATGCATATGTAATTCTATTCACTCTGTATTATATGTGTTTTAGTCCAGATTCAACCTTTATTAACAACCATGTGAAAGCTCTCCTTGTCTTTAGCACAGGGCACAAGGCAGAAATGCATGAGAACAGAGCAAGGAGAACAGCAGTTTTTAATCTGAATGCAACCACAGTAAAATCAAAGACCTCATTCAGTTACCACTACTAAAACTAATCTGATTTCCCTTAAGCAGAAGTGGAAAAAAAGAAAGTGAACCAATAGTAACTCACATGTAGGAAAAAAACACCAAAACTTCAAATGGCAGCATGACGCATTAGTGAGTAACACATACATAGAATCACAGAATCATAGATTCCTTAAGGTTGGAAGGAACCTTTAGAGATCATCTAGTCCAACCCCGCTGCACACTCATCATGTGTAAGAGCCTTAGTTAGGCAAACTCTAGTGTTGCTAGTAACGGTGATAATTAATACTCACCACTTCATATGATTCTCTTCCTCTTCCTGCACAGCTTGCTTAACTTTTTGTTCAAATACAGCTTCCTTCATCTGTCTTGTTTTTGTCCCTTCATTACCTTGGCGAAGGACTGCAGGAATGTCAGAAAGTCATATCTTATGTCAAATTAGATCTGAGTTTTCAATTAGGAAACACATCCATTGTGATAACTGAACTTACTAATACACAAAGGTAAGGTGACATTTCCCACAGAAACTGTAACTACATGACCTCAACAATTCTGAAGCTGAGTTGCCCTTTGGAATCCTATACAATATTATAAGACCATTTTTTTACTGCTTAATTACGTTACCTTCTTTCAAGTCCTTAATCTTCAATTTTCCTGGTTCCTGATTCAAAACAGTTGCCACAGCATGTGGATTTGACAAGTCTGTGGGGAATCTGAGGTTTTCGTATTCAATCTCCTAAGAGATAAGAATTAATGTGGAGGAATAGAAATAAGGAAGAGCGTTAGGCCTGAAAAGTACTTCTGCTTATTAGTGCATCACACCTTTACTTTTTGAATAGGCCTGGATCGTGGTTGACTGGACTGGTCTCTTCTCCACACCAGTGATTTTCCTGCAGACACAGCTTTTTTCTTTGAAGGACTTCTTTGTTTTTCAAATTCTTCTTTTCTAGGTGTCAGAAGGACAGACATTGGTCTACAACCAAGTACTCTGCAAATGGGATTTAAGTCCAGAAAGTGCATTTACATCCCTTCCAGATACACAAAAGAAGCTGGAGTTTTCTCTCCCAAATTATGACTGGAATCTAACTTTCTAATTTCATTAACTTCGCAGTTTATGAAAAAATAGGTACAGGCCAAAGATCTAACTGCTTAGAAAAGACCCTCTATCTTGCAAGATCTCAGCAAAAACAGCAAAATATAGTAGGTCTAATAGAGGCTGAGAATGCCCGACACTTCTTTGGGGTATTTAACATCTTGTTTTTATTCTTGACAGACAGTTTTTCACACAAAGTCAGAGTATTCTGAGTAGATGATATGCTCAGAAGAGCAGGTACCAGCATTAAGACTTGAATGATATTAGAGTATTTTAAGTTTGCATAAATGCAAATACTTATAATGATTACAGCAAAATTGTATGAAACCCCATTTCATGAGTATTTTTTAGAATTGAACAAAAATATTCAAAGATCAGTCATCCACACATACATTAGAGCTAGATGGGGTGTTGATGTTCCTGTGAAAACACATACATAGGGTTTTGAATGAAACTGTGAAATCCACAACTGCATTTTCATGTGCGCTGTTCCATACTGAAGTGGAGAATATTTCACAGTTACTTCCACTTTCCCATTGCCTGGAATGATTCCTGTGATTAGAGGAGAAAAATAATGAGAATACTTTCCATGTCAACCCAGTCAGGTATACTGGATGGATTCTGGACTATATTTTTAAACAATATTAGTGTCTGAGTTGATTTCAGTAGGCCTGGAAACTATTTCAGGTCTCAAGTATGTTTCCAGAACTATTGGTTACCGACTAATGGGAGGTAATTTTCGATAGCAGTGAGATTTGACACTTAGATTACAACACTACTGTACTTGTAAATACAGGACTACTCTGCTGTTTTGAAATGACAGACAGTTTATATGCAAAAACATTCCACTTATATCTGCTGCTCTCAATTCTCTGTTATTTTTGGTTTCTCAAGAAAAATTATAAATAGCATTATATTTCTCTATGTTCTTTCAGGTTTGGGGAATGGTCCGTATTTGATGTGTTAGTTGCCTTTACTGTATCTTACTTCCTTATTATTCATTCCATGATTTTCTCAAACCATAACTCTGAACAGTCAGGGCAATCTGAAGGTACAGTCCTGAAGTTTCTCATTTAGAGAACAAGGACTTTATTCAGTTCATCATTAATATCATACAATATTAATTCATTATCTTTGTAAAATAACTACTGCCTAGTTTTCTGAGACTATAGTTTTAAAGAACAGTCAGTTTCATTGCCTATTTGTTTGTGTGTAACTTGTTACATTATTTAATCATTGTTAATTACAGCGCCTAATGATTTGAGTAGGAGCTAAAACTGCTAATTGCTCCTTAGAGAGTTCTCAACACCTTAGTGGTTGATTGCTTTAACTTTTGACTACCAACTTCTACTAGATGGATGTTTTTCTGGGATTTTTGTATTTCTTCCCCCATCAGAATTGAGCCAACTTAGAAAACTTGAAATAGTTCCAGCAACTTTGCTTGTGACTGTGGGAAAAAAAATAGTAATGATTTGTATACCTCATCCCTAGCTCTGTTCATCCGTATATTTTTCCTCCCTTACAATTACAACTTCTCACTGCACACAGCAAGAAAAATAGCCAAAAACAAGGCAGCAACACAGTTTACTTTCTTTGTGAACAATGCATTCGACTGTAACAGCTCCTGAGGTAATACATAGTTGCAGTGAATTATTCCATGCCACTAAGGAAACACAGGTATGGGGATAAGTTTGATGGAGCAGAGGTCACCTTTTATTTTTCCTGTGTATCGACAACAGGATCAACAGCAACACATACAGTTGCTACCACAGCCTTTGATACATTTCTTCAGTAAGGGAGGTTCACAACACTTTGTAGATAAATTGGCTGTCCTGAAGCAGTGATTACTTCCTCTCTACAACCTTGATTTGATAATACCCAAGCAGCTTCAAAACAGAAACAAATCATTTTCCAACACTATGGAGTGTCACACAGGGTCACTGAGTTACTTGAGCGCCAGGCTTTTATCCACAAACACTCTGGGGTAAAGGCTGCATCTTTCTACATGCATTTCTACCCAACACTGAAGAAATGCTCACAAGTAAATACACTCAATAAATATGCATTTAAATTTTAGAATTTTAAGCTAGTGCAATCTACCAGATGTTGGTTGGACAGTGAAGGCTTTGTGCCGCTGAATGAAATCAATGTGGAATTCAAAATCTATTGGACAGCTGCACTGTAAAGGTATAACATATTCCTTACTGAAAAAGAGAGAAAGGAAGAAGAAAGAATTAATGAAATTGCAGTTGATCATCATTAGATAGCCGGGAAATGGTATTATACACAACATGCACTGGATATATCCATGTAAGAGAGAAAGATTACTTTAATATGAAATTAGTCATTTCTTGTTCCAAAATAGTAAAATATTTCAGTCCATTCAATCAGGAAATTAGGAATAAATCTTGATTCGATTGCTAGGTAGTTTACATCTTAAATTACTTTCTCCTAACTAAACAGAATATGTTGCAGAAAAAATCAGTTTTTTAGAAGTTATTTCTGTGCATCCCAGCACTGACTAGCAAACAAAAACAATCCAAACTAGAGCAACAATAAATACAAAAACAGAAATTAGGCTCCTTGTATGGGTTTCCTTGCAGAAAAGGATGAGAGAAGACTCTAGGGTAAAGTCTTCAAAAGAGCTGGATACTCTGATACACCAGCAGGACTGGACTTTAACCACTGCTAAAATAACACTGCAGGGGCCTCATTTTCATAAAAACCCTTTAAGCTTCATTTTGATTGTGTGAAGAGATATTAGAATGCATCTATTCATGTCCCCTGGCTTTTTTTCTGAATCTATTTTCATGTACCAAGCTGAAATGCAACAGCTGGTCCAACTCCATCCATCATCCTACAAATCAAGACTAATTTGCTCAGGCTTATTTCTGTTTCATATAAACTGTTTGACTGAAACCTTATCTCGACGATTAGCAAAAAAAAGCATACAGAGTGTTCCTTTGGAAAACACATTTTGAAAAGCTTAGGCAAATAAATAATAATAGGAAGTGGGTTTTTTTCTCTGCCTTACTATGGCCTGCTCCTGAAGATCCTATGCTTCATCAGATGATGAATGAACTGAGTCAACACAAATTCAGACTAGTCAAAATCCCAGTTCCATCTACACATACATTTTTCTGTATCTACTACACATGTATCTCCTTCACTCACCTTTGACCAACTGATACATCAGACAGATTTATAAATGATGGAAATTCTACAACATTCACAGCAGGGTAGGCATGTACAGGAATGAGCAATGTATCTTCTCCCTACCAAAAAACATGGTAAATATTAATTTCTTACACTGAATAAATGTTATGGAAAGTAAAAGTTTATATTCCATTTAGTCAGTAACTGGGTATGCAACACCTCTAAGACCATCACTGTGTTGGCTAGGGCTATCGATATTCCATCTGCTTTCAGTATCCAACTGTCTTTCTATACTGTCAGTAACTATCTAGAGCACCTGAAAACCTGATCAACTGAAACACTCCATCAGTAAAGCTCGAAGATGGATCTATGGGTAAAAAGGAGGAGGAGGAAGATTTTCTATCCACAACTCTGAGATATTTACAATCTGAAAAAAATTAGGCTAAAAAAAGAAATGGGTGTTTAAAATCAAAATGTTCCAATCCGTTCTTCATATAAATTCATGTGGCCCCAATAAGCAGTGTACCATTTATGGCAGACCTTTTAATGTTGGGCATTAATTGTTCCTTTGTTTTTCCATCAGCATCATGTCTTAACTGCTGTTTTATTCCATTAGAACTATATTTTCTTACAATAAATCCTTACCTGACAATGAATTCGGATGCAGTCATAGTAATATCGCCACTCATCAGGACAAAAATCAACAGTAACCACAAATGATAAGCCAGGGACAAGACGGTGCTAAAAAACAACACAGAGAGAAGGTAAATGAAAACTCAAATATGAAACAACACAGTACTGTGTGCAAAGAGCTGTATGAAGGTCTTCTGACACTTACTGTTTTGTTGTACTTGATCTGAAAATACTTTGTCTGGGGTGGTATAATGTGAAGGTTTATTACATCACCACAAATATTTATCAGCTTCTGTAGAACAAAAGAAAACCAAAAACCAAAATGCTTCACAATATGAAAGGCCATCTGGGAATGTCTATTGTACTTTTGAAACTCTCCACAGCAAACAAGCTACATCAGTAAGCAAGGAAGTCATCATTTCTGCTTTAGTAGAAATAACTTTAGTATGCTTTAAATTTAAAAAGAAAACTATTCAAACCTTGCAACCCATGTTTTTAATCTTTGGAACCAAGTCAGAGTTCTTTACTTATGAGGATTTACAGCTTATTCTGTGTAAATCCCTGAAATCAACAAGAGTAATCACCGATTACTCTGATACCTCTGAATCAAATTCTGGTGCTGTTTTGTTTACATGCAAAAGGAATTAAAAGAAATAGAAACTATTGTCTTCACTTTTACAGAAGTAAGAAAGAACAGAAATTGCTTAATATTCCCCTGTTTTTTCTGGATCACAAAGTAACAAACCTTTAGACTGTTCCTGCTCAGCCTGCAAAGCCTCCTGCATCTTGTTTACTTTCCTTATACCTGGTCAACCTAGCCCATCATAGCCATCCAACCTCTGCCTCAAAGCACTTTCTATATGAACAAAGACAGACAAGGAAAAGTGGAGAGAGGAAAAGCAGATGCTCAAATTATTCATCAGGAAAGGGAATCAAACATGTATGTTCTGACTTTCCTTCCTTAGATCACACCACCCTTGCCAGAAGGCCAAATACTTTCAAAATCTTCCCACCAGTGAACATGGCTGGAGCCACAATGTCAGTCCAACACATTCTGAGAACAATCCTTTATGGGGTTAAAGCAAGGATCCTCTATGAGTGACATGCAAGCCACACATCATTCTAACCCTGCTCATAGACACAAGTAAAAGAGAGACTGCAAAGGACAATACCTTGTCTGTTTTGTTACCTTCTGTTTTGCTATCTCAGGGCCCCTGGGGTAGAGTTACCTTACAGAGTACTCTATACAGCAAGAGTACTCATGACCACAAACAACCCACTCAGCTTTTGTTATCCTTTACAAGCCCTAAGAAGATCTCTGCTCTGACACTTACTAGAGTCTGCTGGTGATGTTTTCCAATTTTATACCCTCCATAGTGCAACACAGCAGGCTCAGCCTGGATCACTTCATTCCTCTGAAGCTTGGAGTAAGTCCCTGGAGAAAAAAAAAAAATCAATCAAGGAGAAAAGTCCAGGTGAAACAGACAACATGATGGTTACATTTATCTAGTGTGTTTCCGTAGCACCCAGTGTGTTATAGAGAGGAAAGGGAGACACAGCTCATTTCTCCTGCTAAGGCAGGATATGCAAATGCCTAACTCATCGAGTGAAGTGCTAAGATGGCATCTGTCACTCCAGTAGGTTCATGATCCTGGGATAGTTTCTCTCTGGAGAAGATGGAGAATCCAGGGAACTACAACTCAGTCTCCCAACTATTTCTGGGAAAGTGAATGGAGCAAATAATCCTGGAATATATTTCCAAGCATGTAAAGAACAAGAATGTGACTGGGAGTAGTGAGAATGGATTTATGATGGGGAAATCATGTCTGACCAAACTGCTGTTCAACATCTTGAGTATGGGGCAGAGAGCACTCTCAGCATAGAAAGTTCACAAATGTTACAAAATTGGGAGGAGTGGTTGATAGACCAGATGGGTGTGCTGATCTTCAGGGCAACCTTAAAAGGCTGCAGAAATTATCTGACTTGATCCTCTTGAAGATCAGGAAAGTTGAGTGCTAAGTCCTGCTCCTGGAGAAGAGAAACTCCAAGTACCAGGGCAGACTGGGGACCAACTAGCTGGCAGCAGCTTGGCAGAAAAGGATGTGAGGGTGCTGGTGGAGGCTGTGGAGTCTCCAAATTTGGAGATAGTCAAAACCTGACTGGGCATGGTGCTGAGCAACTAGCTCTAGCTGACCCTGCTTTGAGCTGCGAAGTTTAACCAGGTAATCTCCAGAAGTCCCTTTCAGCATCAGATATTATGTGATTCTGTGATGCTTGTCATGGTAACTTCATGACATCTGTCTCTTTATGGCTTCAACCAATCACCACAAAATGTAGTGGTCAGTCAGGAACAGTACAGACATGAATGCTTTGCTGGCTACCAGATTGTTTTAAGGTTGGAGAACAGTAAGACAGTAAAGACTTACTGGATTCCAGCAGGTGGTTGGGGACAGCATGTCTTTCTTCAGGTTCCTCTACCAGGCTGTCCAGAAAGATGCTAGGTATCTTTTTGAAGGATTTTTCATCACTAATGAATTCTGTAGAGGCTGATTGAACCACTTCCATATTAGGAGAGAAATGGAGTCTAAGGGGTAGTAAAATACCTCAGCACCTGGGAGCAAATCAAAATAACATAATCATCAAAGTGCCTTCCCTTATACCAGTAATTCCTGTTGCCTAGAATTCCCGTTCCTTAGGAGACAGCTCATATCTTGAGAGCAGTTAAAATCCTTCTCTGCTACTTAAATAACAGATTTATAATGACTCACATTCTGGACTATAACTTGTAGACAGAATGGCTAAGTGACAAATATCCATCAAGGTGGGCATTAATATAAGGTAAATTTTTGTCAACTTCAGAGAGTCAACAGTGAAATCATGAGACAGACCCTACTATGTTATTCATTTTGGCATGATACAGTCAAGGGTCACTGCGGAACAGAGGCAACGGATGGTTCCACAGGTAGCCAAGCCCGGTGCTGTTGGTAATTCTACATGGTCACTGAACATTGTGCAATTGGTGGTCAGATATGCTGCAAAAGTCTCATTGTCAGGTGTGCAAAGCTTTCCCATGTCTGCAAGCTCCATGAAAAGTCAAGTCATCATAAGGGGTTACTGTTTTGACCAGCAGTTATTTCCAAAGAAAGCTCGAGGTTATATCATCCATGGCAAGGGCATGACTGAGCTGAAAGGCAAGCCCTAAAGCAGTGATACACTGCAGTACCCTGTCACTGCAGTCAGAAATGACACTTCATATAACACAACCTAGCTGCACAAGCAAATAGGGGCTCTAAAGACATTTCAACTATTATCTTCATTATATGGGCACTTCCATGAGACCTTTCCACAGCTCTTCCACGTGCTCTATCCTGCTCTTGCAGAAAGTAAATCTTTAGGGCTAGAGTTAGCAGAATAAGCCTGGCACTTGGACAGGATCAGACACCTCCAAGTTGGCATCCTGTGCCCAGGACAACTTGATTCACCCTTTCCGAAGTTCACAGGAGAGGCTCTGCCTACAGAGAGAGTGTGTGCTAAGTACTTGTGTACGTGGCAAAATCACGTCAGTAAATGTTGCCCCCACAGCACTCCTCAGCATTTGGGGCATTTTCGTCTGTACTAGTGCTTACTGGAGATGCTTGTCCTTGAGCAGAGTGTAAGTCTTTTCTCTTCCTTCCTGTCCCCCCGCACAGAGAAAGGAGAAAAGATTCTTCTCATAATTGCACTCTCCAAACTTACTTCTGTAAAGACTTTTTTTTCAATCCTTCCTGAGTGTTTGGGCTGTTAATCTTCTTTACTTTTTTAAATATTAGTATGAGGGATAAAAAAACTGGCATTTGATTTCTTTTTGTTTAGATAGCATCAGATAGGTTATTTGTTTGGTGAAGACAACTGTAAACTCAGAAGGCCAAGGGCCAATTATAGATCCTGTGTTAAGTAAGCACAATTATCAGAACATAAACTTATCTAATGACAAATGCAAATATTATGCAATAAGGAAACCAGACATAATCCCTCCACACAGAATATCTTCCTAGATATATTCACATATGCCTTAGCTCTCCTACAGTCTGCTGCATGGTGGAGAGGGCAAGATATTTTTGGCAGAAGTAGGGAGTTCAAAAGCAGACATGCCAGATAATTCTTCCCTCAGAAAACCTCATTTTGAATGTGGTTTTCATGATTGGAAAGGTGGGTGCACAGCTCAGAATGGTGCTGTATTAATTACAACACACACTTAAACCCACGTAGAGCTAGACACATTATAGACTCTGCCAGATTCTTGCCATAAGGCACCTTTTTGCTCCGGCAGCACTGGCACAAAAGCTATGAGATGCTTGGACAACTGAGTTAAGTTGCATGAGTCACATCAGAGATGGCAATACTTTAAGAACCAGCAGTTCCGAAGTTGAATCTTTGGTATGAACACTCAAGAAATCCTTGCACTGTGGTACTCCACTCTTATACAGGCTTGCATGACCTTAAAGGACCCCAGTCCGAAGTGTCACTGATCAGTAAAGGTTTAAGGGAGGAAGGGCACAGGGAAGCATCATGGGGATGCCCAGCATAGTTCCCTGGATCAATTCTGAGGATTGATGAGACTCATCATCCATCACATGTTGTGATCTTATGTTTGGTATTTGTCTGTTTTTCTAGTCTGCTTTAGATCTTTCAGGCAGGTTTTTTAAGCTTGTAAAAAGCTGTTTTGATTTATGGCCCTGTGTAATACTAAATAATAAATAAGCAAGCATCTTAAAATCCTGTACCCCCAGCACTGTGGCCTTAATAATTTTTCACAATTTAAGGCTTTATGTACAATTTTTTTCCACACCAAACAGAAAAATCCATAGGAGGAATTTCACTATTGTGCACAACGGTAACTTTGTCCTGAGGTAGCAATGGAGCCCAACTAAGCATAGCCAACAACATGCCAAAGTAATTACAAACACTCGGCTCTACATTCTTTCCACTCACGTTGTTAGACTGTGCTTAACTTTAATTTATAAAACTGACAGTCTCCTTCGCTTGGTCGCCTCTCCCCTTTAGGAAAGCGAGCTTTGAAAAGACAGAGACAACATTATATCAGCAAAACATGGTTTCCAGTGTATGAAATCCTATCAGTAGTTTAAAACGATGCGGGGTATAACCACCCCCCGGCCTCCACCCCCGGCGCCGCCACCTCCCGTCCCCGTCCCCGTCCCCGCCTCGGGCCCCGGCGCCGCCGCTCACCTCAGCGCCG
>VWPW01010630.1:401896-422937 GCA_013389825.1 Crypturellus undulatus
CCGCTCACCTCAGCGCCGGGCGGCGCCGCGCGCGGGCCGCGGCCGTTGACGCCGGTTGCTACGCAACGACCAACGGCTCCGGGCCGTACCACTCCCATCGGCTGGGTGTGTGTGGGGGGGCGGGTTATGCAGTTTTTTTAGGCCTTTTTCTCTTTTTTTTTCCTTGAAACAACTTTGAAAGTTTTATTAGAGTGTAAAGAAAATATTATTCCTTTTCTTTTTTTTTCTTATTCCCTATATATTCTCACTTTTCGTAATTAAGGAAAAATCTCTTGAAATATGTATATATATTTGCATTTCCATGTGTATGTGTAGGGAACAGAAGAAAGATGGTTGAAAATCCAGAGAGAAAGCAAAGAAATTTGCGCTTATTTTCTGCAGAATAGAAAATAAAACTGGGATTACGGTGGTGCCTCGGCTGCTTCTGCCGTGAGCACATTGGGTCTGGGAGTGTGTGTTGGGCCCTGCTGCTTTTTTGGCCTACGTTTTAAGTACACTTCACATAGAAAGCCAGAAATATTTCCAAATTTTTTTCTTTTCTTTCTTTCTTTCTTTCTTTCTCTCTTTCTTTTTTTCTTTCTTTCTTTCTTTCTTTCTCTCTTTCTTTTTTTCTTTCTTTCTTTCTTTCTTTCTCTCTTTCTTTTTTTCTTTCTTTCTTTCTTTCTTTCTCTCTTTCTTTTTTTCTTTCTTTCTTTCTTTCTTTCTCTCTTTCTTTTTTTCTTTCTTTCTTTCTTTCTTTCTCTCTTTCTTTTTTTCTTTCTTTCTTTCTTTCTTTCTCTCTTTCTTTTTTTCTTTCTTTCTTTCTTTCTTTCTCTCTTTCTTTTTTTCTTTCTTTCTTTCTTTTTTTCTTTCCTTTTTTTTAATATATTCTATGAATAACATTTTTGGCTTTCAGTACTCTTACACAGAGGTTAGGAGTGTTTCTGCACAGCCTGTTTTGACGCCGAAAATAGAATGGAGCCTATTTACCATGTCCTGTATAGATCGTGCCCTGAAGTTGCATAGATCCATAGATAAGCAGGTTCTGTGTTCGTATCTCCAAGAAAAAGGCTCCAGGAACATGTTAGTGAATGGGAACAGAATGGAGCAAACAGTAACTTAACATATTTCTCCTTCCACAGAAACCCAGTTCACGCTTGTCCCTGTCTGTTTGCACGGCCATCACGGAGAGCAGGCCAGAATCCCTCTCTGTTTCCATGCCAGAGGAGATGGATATGATGTGCCTCTGGAAAAACACTCCATAAGGTTTCCATAAGGCAGCAAATCAGTGAAAAAGGTGAAAAGTGGGGATTACCTGTCAGCAAATCTGCGGATTTCCTTGACTTTATTAATATAAATCAAGATGGTGAAGGAGGATTTAAATAGATTATTCTCACTTCCACTTTATATCCATATTCCAAATATCATATGAAAAATGTATGGCTAGGTTGTAAAACAAGCAGTAGAAGGATAATAAGCAATTTACTTATTCGGTGAAGGCTGGAAAAAAATGGACAATTAGATTGAACCACTAATGGAATTTTTAAGTATTAACAAATAAATATTTAACATCAAAGTTGGTACTTGATAAGTAAATAATCTTATAACTAGACAAATATATCTCAAAGTAATTTCTTTTATTTGCTCCTAAAGTTACAGCTGAGTCTTCCATGAACAAATTCCAATGTTTCATTTCTGTTTCAGATTAGAAAATTGTCAGAAATTCCAGATGTGACACATAAAATGGATATACCGAGTAGGAATTAGGGCAGGTGCACACAGCAAAGCGCAATGCCACCGTACTTAACTAAGCAAACTCCATGGTCCATGAATTCTCTTTATAATTCTCTTTAGTCTGCTGCTGCTGCCGCCTTTCCTAACCCACCGTGTCTGCCATCGTTAGCAACATCTGGCACGTTGTGATCCAAACTACGGTTTTAAGAAGAGAAAATTCTCCGTGTCTCATTTTGCATCCAGCATCTTTCAAAGCTTCAGACTACACAGGAATGTCTTGCAAAGGTCAGTAAATACTAGGCTTTTCATTCCCGCTGTTGGTGTTTAAACCCAACATCCGCTCTCCAAAGCTCCTGGGCAACCTATTTCAGAAGATGCCCCGCATTAGGAAGTGCATTAAGAGCAAAGCTCCCTAGAGCCCACTAATGGGAGCAGGAATGGTGGCTTTCTGCGGGAGTTGTTACGGTGTAAATGGAATAATAAAATATTCTGTGAGCCCAAAGAAAAGAGAGAATGACTTAGCACCCCAGTGCAACGATGAAACGTTGTCATTGTGGTTTCTTCAGACTCCTGTAATCACATCGCTTGGCTGCCTCTCAGCCCCCCTTTTAACAGTTGCTTTGACTAATGTCAGCCAAACTCTGGTAAAGCAGAAATCTTAAAGGAATGGAAGGTGCTACAAGTCTGGTGTGGAAGGGGCGAGGAAGACGGAAGCCTTGGCCTTTCTGAGGGAAACTCGCCTGAGCTTGCTCCTGTTGTGCTCGCTTGGTCTCCTGCCCAGCGGCTGCTCTGGGGACACCGGGAAAAATGAGGGTGCCGTGTAATGGAAAGGCTATAGCACCTCAGTGATCCCAGGGGACACAGAGCTGGAGGTCCTGGAATGGGCGTGTGGGAGAGGACTACACTCTAGGAAAGTGGGATTGCCTCTTACGCTGCTCCTGGCATGACTTGCTGAATCCAGCCAGTGATTTTCCATGCACAAATAACAAACCAAATAATAGATGTTTTACCCCCGTGGTCACTTGCTTTCCTGAGGGCACACTCTGAGCAGACCCTGAGTCTGGACGGAGCTCATCTCAGCACAGTTTTCCCAAGTCTGGGCTGAGGATAAATTGGAGAAGATGGTAAAAGATACTTGCAGGCATTTCCCCTACCTGGTGGTGGCAACACTGTGAGGATGGGCACTAGCACCTGAGCAGACCTCAGCTCTCTTCTGAGGCTGTGTTCAGTACTGCTGTATGGTCCTGACGCTGCAAGCAGGGGATGGAGAGCCGCTGGGGCTGCCGGGATCCCTGTCCCTGTATGAGAGCTCTGCTCTAACTGCAAATCTCATGGTAATGCAGAGCGCTGAGCTGCCAGAGCTCAAAGTCACCCATGGGGAAGCCCCAGGGCTCCCATCTCCGTCCTGCCACAAACTAGCACCATGGCACCTTGCAACCAGAACAGACTGCACAGTGCACGAGAGGCTGGAGCCCAGGGAGCAACTCCAGGCTCCTCTGACCCGGGAAGAGCAGATCCTCTCTTTGCCTCTTCTCCCATGTCTTCCCCCGGCGCTGGTGTGACCAGGGCGGCAGGTGAAGGTGGCCACTTCGCACGCAGGGATGTGGGGGATGCACAGGGATGAGGGTGCACGGCTGCCGGCATCCGCACCAGAGCCCCGTGCTGTCCCTTCCCGTGGGAGCGGCGATAACGGTGTTGGAGAGCAGGGAGCAGCCGGTAGCGGGAACATGCTCCGCACAGGGGCTGCTCTTCCCGGGACAGGCGGCTCCCGCGGAGTGGGAGGAGCGGGCGGACGGCGAGGCGGGGTGGGGGGGTCCTGTCCCTGCTGATGCTCCTTGGGGCTCTGCAGCTGCAGAGAAGCTTTGGCTCAGGTCAAAGCTTGCAAGGAAAGAGCTGGGCGGGACGGAGGAGTGCACGGAGAGCTCTCCCGCAGAGCGTGCGCGCAGCCGGCTGCCCTCCGCGGCACGAGGGATGAAGGAGCCGCGCTGTGGGGGACCATGTGGATCATCTGGGTGATCGTCTTCTGGATCCCAGCCCTCCTGGTAGGTGCTTATCCCTGACTGCATGCAATCACGTTGCCTCAGTAAGCACACCTCTGTTTCCTGAAGTGGTGGTGTCTTTGCAAAAGTCTGTGTGTAAGGGGGAAGTCTTTTATTTTATTTGTGCTTCTGCTGCTTCCTGCACGGCTCGGCAGGTGTGAGATGTTTGGTGCCTCAGTTTCCCCATCTATTTAAAAAGAGAAGCATCATTAACCTGCCTATATGGGACTTGATGCTGTGTGGAGATGTACAGCAGCAAAGTGTCCTGCAAGGGGAAATGGCCCACGCCGCTAGTGCCTCCCTTGGGCTGCGGTCATGAAGCGCTAGTCAGTTTGCTTAGTTGTTGAAAAGCATATTTAAATTAAAACTATCAAGAAATGCACTCAGGATGAATGTGAGAAATCAGGAAAGGATCAAACTCTCCACCAGTGTAAAGAGTCACCGGTCAATTGCAACTAACAGGAAAATTAATTTATTTGTCCCAGCAGGAATTTGTCCGCATCTCAGAAAAACTGAGCTCTGTCTAGGCATTTTGGTTTCACATGAATGCATTTTGCAAACTTTTTTTTTTCTTTTCTTCATCTTTCACAATGAAAAAGTGCATTGGCTTTCCTGTTATTTTGCTTTCTTGTCCTTGTCTTGTCCTGGTGCAGCACAGGGGGTATCGGCAATAAGAGCAGTTAAAATAGAAGAGACTAGATAGATGAGGCAAGATGAAGTGCTCAGAAGATCAAACTTTGTTTAGAAATATAAACCCCAGCATACTTGCAGCTGCAGTGAGCAGCACCTTAATCATTGACACTCAGTCTGCTAAAATTTCCTTCATCCTTTTCTGGGTGCTATCATAGAAAAGTTAATAGTCTAAAAATCCTCACTGCAAACTTCTTAGTGACTACTGTCGCCTAAACCTAATCTGAAAGCGATCAACAATTTCAGAAGTTTTATTAGAATGAGCATTAATACGACTCTGTCAGGCTAACTTCTCCTAAAGCAAAAAAAATATAAAAATCCATCTGACACTTTTCAGATAATACACTGTAATTACTTGCTTTTAGTTTTTTATGTGTGTGTATGTATATATGTTCATATATATTCCTTGGTGGGAGTTTATAAAGTTTTTTTTTTTGTTGCTAATGAGGGAGAAATTATCTAATTTATTGTAATGGAAACCTGGTGGTATCCAGTCCTTGTGGTGTCAGAAATTATGGAAAGTAGCAAAATAGTGAAAGTATTTCTCCTTGTATATTGCTTGTCACTTGAAATTCCCCAGGCACTTGAGGAATGTGTCATCAGTAAAACCAAAGCAAGACTTAACCGCTGGGACCTTGTCCTGCAAATCATTTTGCAGAGATATTTAATGCATGCCATTTTAATGGTCATTAGCTGTTTTGTACATTTATTTTGGTCCAGTTGCACATATAATAAACTGCATATTTAATTGCTGCATCAGGATTAGCATTTCTCCCCTGCTTTGTGAGGAAGGAGGATGGAGAAAGACAAGAAGGTGAGTAAATATACTTAGGGTGAACCCTACCATTGGTTTTCTTGCAAAAATCTTAGAGAGCTTCTGCTTTCGCACTGGCTCCTGCAGCTTCCCGATCCGTTGCAGTAAGTCAGACTTGGATGATCTGCAACCAGCAGAGATATTTGGGTCATTTTGCATGTTATCTTGGAAAATGACCTGGCAGTTTTATAGTTTAAAAGTGCCAGAGGTGAACGAATTGTTGACTATTGCCCTAGGGGAGTCCGGCGGGGCCCCAGATGCTTTTTCAGTTTTGCATTTTGCTCATTGCTGTATTTAACAAGGCAATTGACCTGTTTATCTCAATATAATACCAACAAATGGGAGAAGGCAGTAACTCAGTTTGTGCTTGCCTAATAGTTCTGCAAAATTGGGGTTTCAATACAGAAAAGTGAGTGTATTCCAAGGAAATTTTGCCTACACAAGATTGCATGGAGAATGTGAGCCTAAGAAAGGAAAATCCTGTGGAGGTGGCCTAAGTCATAAGAGGAGAAGTGATTCCACTGCTTTTAAAATTACAGATCAGAGCGGTCCCACCTGTCTGCGACCTCCTGAGCATCCTGAAAAAGGAGGAAGAAAATTGTGCTGAGATTCTCTACCTAGAGGCAAAGAACAGGACACCTGAAAATGATCTGCTCCTGGGTTCAGGTAAAGGATGAATGGACGCGCAAAGTAAAAGCTGATTTTAGGTGGCTGCAAAATCTGATACCCCTTCCTCTTTCCCATGGAAGGCACATAGCATGCATGCACCTCTCATCTAGGAGCAGGAAATCACATAAGATCTGTTATAAGGCTCCAAAAGCAGGATCTAGACCTTACTGTGACATCAAATAATAACTGTCCTTTAACATAATTACTTCTAATGCAACTGCTTGACTTCTCACCACTGGAGAGCATATGAGAACCATAGCAGTTTAGCAAATCTTGTGCACTGCAGAGGATTTGGAATTCTTGTCATCTTTGACAAAAATGCTGGAAGTGAGCCCACTAAGTGCAAATTTACTCAACAAATTTGCCTTCTAAATGAAATCAATGAATACCAACAGCCAACATGTAAATCACACAGCCAAAAGGTCCTTGTTTCTTCCTTCTTGCTTTAACTCACTTTCTTGTAACAGAGGTCTCTCATTTCTGAGATTTATGATCCCATAAAGGATCTTTGTTTTGGGGAGGTTTTGTCATGCCTACTCCTCAGCTTGTGGAGAGCTTCCCTTTCGCAGCTGAGCGAATGTGTTCACTTACAAGGGCTCCTAGAGAAATAGCTGGGAGCAAATTGTGAAGCTTGTCTGTGAACTGAGTGTTAGCCCTCATGCAGGCAGCGGCCGAGCTGGCATCGCATGGAGCTCTCTACATGGAGGCACCTGGTGCAATGATTTTTGTGCGTGACCAGCCACTGCTCCTGGTTTGTGCTATCCCACACATCTTGGAAGGGCAAGGAGCTCCCATGAGAGGTGCTGAGCACGGGGTGTCCCCACAGACACCAACCACCGCAGGGAGCAACGTGCAGCTTTGCTCGCTTCCGTAGTCTTCCTCTCCAGCAGGCAGTGGGGAAACACAGGCGCGTTTCACTACCTAGCCTGAGGGCAAGACTCAGAGTGAAGATTTATTGCCAATTTCTGAGCATGCCTGATGTTTTTCCCTATCTGTGTTTTATCTCTTGAGCCTTGCAGACTGGATGTGTTGCCACTGCAGTTTGCCAGATATTGCAGAATGCGGTCTGCCTCCTTGCATATGAGCAGTCTAATTATAAGTCTAATTAAATAAGTCCTGGTGCCCTTCACCAAGGAGGACACCGGTTTGGGGCAGGGATGCAGTGTCACAGCCCAGCTGTTTTCCCACTCTGATCCCATGACACAGCTGTGATGCTGAGCTCTGCCTTTCCCCTCCACCAGGGCGCTGAAGATGTGTCTGAGCCTCACCGGTGAGGACAAACACTGGGATTTACAGGCAGTGCCATTTTATAGATGGTCTCATTTCATTTCAGTCAAATAGCAGCGCCTTGGAAGGAATTTAATCTGGTTTATCTTGGATCCAAATCTTAAAAATTCTGCAGAGTCCTTTTCTTACTAGAATGTTTGACAAAGTTTGACCCTACCCTCTGTGCCTCTTCCACCAGATCTATAGAAAAGGCATTAAAAGCATAATTATAAGTAAAGGGCTTTCCTTGCAGGCAAATTTCCAGTTAACATCAACTGTCTCTTAGCTGCTCTTTTAGTTCCTTATGTTGGCATCATAATTTTGCCAAGGTTTTCTGTGCATCGAGTCTGATTTGAGGGCTTCATGCCAGGGCTGTTGGCATGCAAGTTTGATAACCTAAACACTATTGCACGACTAAGTATAAATATCACCCAAGGTGATGTTTTCTTTGTAGTTAAACTATAGTGCTTTGAAATAAATGGTTACCAAGTCAGCAAAACAGAGGCACAGGGAGGGCGCCGGTGCTGAGCCACATTGGCTGTGAAGAGCCCCTCATTTCCAGACCCTATTACTGTAGTACAGGGAGGAATCAATATATTTTTGGAAATATAAATATTTTAGTCACGCTGATGGAGCCTGGTCTTGCAAAGCACAATGCACGTGAAGAGGGTGCTCAGCACTTCCACCTCTGGCTTTCAGTGAGGGCCCAGGACATTCAACACATGCCAAGACCTGGCAGGGTTAAGGGTGGTCCTGGGTAGACCCTGAGTCTTCTCTTTATAGTCTTCCCTTGATATTCACAGAAACTGGAAGAGCTTGGCAAAGTTTTGCTCTCCTGAAGCAAAAAAGTAATTGATTCCCGTGGCCAAGCCACGGAGAGGTCCTTTGGTCTTATTTACTCTAGCACAGTCTTAGCATAATGAAGGAGATGACGAAGTGGAAGAGGATTTATGGTGGTATAAGGGTGACATAAATACAGTACCTCTCTGCCCTTTCTCCAGTATCATTCGGAAACTGTTTAAACTCTTGTTCAGGTTGTGTCTTTTTGTATTTGTACAAGGATTATATAAGGAAACCACCAGGGTGACTCCAAGTGGAAGCTTTAGAAAGGAACAAGTGAGGTAAAACAGCCCCATCTGGTTTCCTTCAGTTTTACAGGGACACTGAGTATTTGCCAGAGGAGAGATTGGTGGTCAGGGGCCCAACCAAAGGTCCACCACAGCCCAGGCTCCTCTTTATCTGCTAACGGACACCAGGGAAGTCAAGGACCAGAATGACCAAGTCCTTGAAACTGCCTGGTCTGGTTTGAAGCAAGCAGGACCTCTTCTCTCCCACGCAGGCCCCGACTTATCTCAACAGATCCTCTTCTCTCACATTCATGTTTCAGCAGTGCTCAGCAACACCTCTTCTGTTTCATCAGGGCTCAAAAGGACCTCTTCTCTCCCGTCCAGTTTGCATTTCGGAGCGAGTGTTGTTGTTCAAGTTGTTCAATAGCTCCATGGTCCTTGGATGATGTTGCGTGGTATTTTCTTGTTGTCCTCTAGGCAGATGTGCTGGAATGTGGGACAACATGAGCTGCTGGCCTTCATCTGTAGTAGGACAGACTGTCAATGCTCAGTGCCCCAAATTCTTCCAGATACTGACGGGAAAAAAAGGTAACACTAAAAATACACTTTTCTTCCCTGTTGTTTTTTATCAAATGTATTTACAAAGATGCTTCTGTCAGATCTGAACTCCAAGGATGAAATTTTGTTCCTGCTTAAAAAAAACCAAACAACCCCCCCCTTCCATTTTATTTCTAAAGCTGATGACCCCTCTGAAATTCCTTTCACAACACTAAATACAAGAGAACCTGGAATTAAATTTGCTAGGTGTTTTAAACATTTGTTTTTCTTAGCCAATCTGAGAAAAGTGTGGGAAGTAAGTGTTATCCTATAAAGGAACTTTTAAACACATTTTCTTATGGAAAAGAGTTTATTTGATTTTCACTCAGGCTCTGTGTTTCTGTATTTTTACCTGCCTTTCACCTTCTAATGACTCCTAAAGCCACAGGTTGTTTTCAGAGAAGCTTGACAAGGGGTAAAAGTCCACACAACCTTAAGATTTACAAAAAACAGGCAAAATAAGTGGCCAGGTATGGGGCAACGATCCTTCTGTACCTTCATCAAGAGAAAAGCCGCAGTGGAGGTTCATCCTTTAGCTGTCCTTTCCATCCAAAGGAAAGGTGCAATTCTGTGGGACATCAGGTTGCATTAGCCCCATGGCTCGCTGAACTACTCACTCAGAAAGAGATGAGCTGGGGCAACATTTGTCGTCCGTTCTGTGGGACTTCTAAGCTGGAAATGAAGTAAAATTTACTCCTGAGGTACTACAATAATCACAAGATATTAAGTAGGAATTTCTGCCTACTTTCTTTCAATTTCTGTTTTTAACAATGCCTGAGAGATGTGCTCGCTTTTCCCTTTAGTGAAGTAATGATTCAGGTCAGAAGAGGGTTCTTCATTCTTTGGGTATAGAGCATAGATTGAGGAGGCCGACACTTACGGAAAAGCAGCCAGTGTCTTTTGGGGTAGGGAGGAAGAGATTAGTTTGTCTAACAAAGAACAGATAAGGAAGAGCAGAAGTATTTAGGGCTCTTTAAAATCAGCCATGGAACATTTTATTTAAAAGCTATATTGTGCTATTGTATATCTGCACAAACATTAGCCACCCGATGAGTAATATAACCTGCTGTGAAGGTAGAAGGTAAGGTGTACAAAGGCACAGCTGGCTGAGAAAACCCTGTGCCTGGCGCTCGCAATCCCGAGCATCGCGGCATCCCCTAAATGCGAGCTGGGCTGCTGCAGCCGCTAGAGGGATCTGCTCGCTACCTCTGGCCATCGCGAGCCGCCTGCGTGCTTGGGAAAGGACCGGGGAGGAAAACAGAAATTTGTTCATCCAAAGGTCGTAATTAGAAATCCCGCGTGCTCTGCATTATCTGGGAGATAGTCTAACAGCTCAGCTTTAAACTTTAGCTCCTTATCGAGGAGCTGAGTCGCTTCCAGTAAGCCGTGACCAAAGTGACAACATTCAAACAAGCAAGCCAAGACATGGTCCACCAGCATTTACATTGTATTCCGGTCTCTGCATCTGGCATTTTGGGTCAAAATCAACAATAGTTTCTTCTCATTCTCACAGTCACATTCTTTGCTGATTTTACACTGTGGCTGGCTTGTGAGTCATGCGTTGAATTTCTGCTCCAGTTGCTGCCCTGTTTTAAGTCATTTGACAGAAAGAGAAACAACAGTTTGTTTACTTGAAAGAAAAGCAAAAGTTTTCTTTCCTTGCTGCATACAAAGGATATGGGCAGCCACAAATGCCAAAGACCCATATGTTAAGGAATGCAGATAGGGTCTGTGTCCAAAGCCCAACCTCTGCTCTCATGGTTCTTGTAATTTAGGCTGAAATCTATGTGACCACGTGGAGCCCAGGCTGCCTGGCCCCTTCCCACATAATACCCTAAAGAAACAAAATAAGCAGGAGCCAAAACATTAGTGAAGTTCAGACCCCAATCTGTCTCAGACATGAAGGAAAGGTGTGAAGGTTGTGGGGAGGAGGAAGCTACCTCAGGTGGCCCCGGTCCCATTGCCATCACGTGTCCCTCAAGCTTGGGCAGTTCTGCAGGCCGCTAGGGCACCCACCAACATGGGGCACTCATCACGGATGGGCTGTGGGCCTCGAGGCTGCCCTAAGCGGAGCACACGGCAGGTTTACCCAGCATGTATGTTGGCTGTAGTGGCTAGCGCTGTTGAAAGCGTGTGGAACACTGTGCCATCTCCTGTGCTCTGCCTGCACCGACACACAGCTTCACTCCTCCCTCATCTCCTCTGGTCACCTTTGAAACCTTAGACAAGTACCAGTTACAGGCACATTTAAAAGCCCTGCACTCTGTGTTTGTCTTCAGCTGAGGCTGAAGAAGAGGTTTTTCCACCACATCGCTCCTTGCCACATGCCAGGCAGTTTGCAAAAGGGGAAACGGTGGGTCAGCTTTGACTCTTCCTGGTGTTCTTGCTGTGCTACAGCAGGGTATAGAAAACACAGCTTGAGAAGACAACCCTGGCCCTTCCAAGGATGCTGAGCTGGAACAAGATGTTCCTGAAAGTGTCAGAAAAATAGTCTGACACTGTCACACCCAGAGCTCACCCTCCTTGTTGATCACAGCGTGTTTGTTGTGCCTTGTCTTTTTTCAGAGGTGAGTCCAAATCAAGTGCAGACATGCTGTCAGGTCACCAGAACTACCCCAGAGGTAGCAGGACGCCTGACTCCATCCTGATAGTCCCAGCAGGCCTCCAAAGAGCATAAACTAGTGCTAAGTGTGGCCCTGCATATGCAATTCGCTTGAGTCCCTCAGCACTGCGGGGATTATTTGCAGAAATGGGATGCTTCAAAGTCCCTTTTGCAGCTGAATGTGCAGGCAAAGATAGACTTCTTGTGGTGCTTTCTGCCAAGGCTTTAGCTTAAGGTTGCTGCCTCCTGACCCCCTCCAAGTCCTCACTGGTATTGCCATCACTGCAGCAGAGCCAGGATTTCACTCGCTGTTTTCAAAGGGTGACTCCTACCTGTCACACGTGTGATTGGGACAGGAGGCAGGGGGGTTATTTTTTGGCAAATGTTTCTCTTTACCTATAACCTATCAGCCTGTGAGGGTCATTTCCTCCCTCCAATGTGATCCTGTTCAAGCCTGTCAACTTACTCTTGAGCAACTTGGCAGAGATCCATCTCACTCAGCTTTAGGGGTCTAAAAGTCAGATATTTAAGAGTGAGCTGAGGCAGTCTGGTATCACATGGAGGGAAGGGAGTTGGACAAACTGCCCTCTGCAGATGTCTGTCTTGAAACGAGATGAATTCTGCAAATGCCCTTCTCCCCACTGACCAGAAAGTCAATGAAGAGGGAACCACTTTACCCAAGAATTTACCTCACCTAAGTGAGGTGAACCCCATTCTAACCTATAATTTGCAAACAAGCAAGGAAATCAGCAATAGAAAATACTGTTCAGACCTGGCTGTGGAGACTGGACTTTAGTTTTTCATTTAAATTGCACCCAAATAAATGTGTTTAAAGCCAAAACCAAAGAAGTGATAATAAATCACTTGGCGATGGCAGAGTGCCTGCAGCACCCTGGTGTTCTGCACTGACCAGCTAGTGATTGGTGTTATCTTCAGACTATGACAAACCACAGTGAAGACACCTGAACGGGGAGAACATTAAGGAAGCGTGAAGTTTGCCTGGAGTAGGAAAAAATTTGTGATTAGTGAATCACAGTGAGTCACGTGTTTGTTAATCCTGGAGCACTGGCCAAGAAACACCAGATGTACTGAACAGTGTTATTTATGCTGCAATTAATAAAAACACATCCATCACAGTCATCCCTGAGCTGGCAAACAACAGTAGGACCACCACAAGTACCAAATATCAACATCATTAACTCATTGTGTTTCACTTCCAGCTATGGGGCATGCATTGCCTGAGGAGAAACATTCCCTTTGCTCCTGCAACATCCCTCTGCGGAGGAGAAAAATGATGCAATTGAAAATAACTACACCTCGTTTTGTCCTTTTTTGTTGCTGCTATACAGGTTTTGTCTATCGAAACTGTACTAGTGAGGGTTGGTCAGCCCCATATCCGAGACCTGATATCGCCTGTGGCTACAACATAGATAAGCCTGTGAACGAGGCAAGAGTGAGTCTGAGCACCTGTAAGGGCAGATCCGTGCTCCAGGGCCGGGAGGGAGGAGAGCTTTCAGGCTATTGGAGTGACTGAATAAAGTCATGGTGGGAGGAGGACAACCAGGCGGGGCTTTGGGTGTGTTTCAGCTTCCTCCAGCGCTCCTCCAAATCCTGCTCTAAATGCTTCCTCCAAATGGTCAGAATGGGTTGCTCCAGGAAAAAAGCAAAGGAGCTGCTTTTACAAGATAGTCCATTTGTGAAATAGTAAGGAGCACCCTTCCCTTGGAATTGGGTGATTTTTGCTAGATAGTCAAAGATAAAGACGTGAATGTGTGTTCCTCTGCAGCGTTCCTATTTCATGACTCTGAAGACCATGTACACGGCTGGATATTGCACCTCCCTCGTGACGCTGTTCATAGCCTTAGTGATCCTGGCCTCTTTCAGGTGAGCAAGGCAGCTTATTCAGTGAAATGATTTTCCCTTAGAGTTAATATCAGGGAGAATTCTCTGGTCAGAAGAACCCCAACTGCTTTGCAAATTAGTCTTGAGGCTGGAAGTCCTCCAGACCCAGATAGTCTGAGGGATTTAATACAGGAAACTTTACAGGAATAAGCATAGGTATTTGAGTAAACGAAGAAATTCACCCAGATCTGGATAACTGGCAGCTGCTTGGCTTCATGATGCTTCCGAATTGCAGGGGGAGGAGCTAGACCAAGCATGTCAATGAGAAGTCTCAATTTTTCTGGCCACATTATGGGGTTTTTTTTTGGTATTTGAGTGGAGCAGATGTGACTTTAGCTTTTTAGGGTGCTCTCTAGGCCATTCGTCTTTGGAAATGAATCTTCCTCTTGTAAGCAGGAAAACAGAACGGTCTTAATGTGTCACTTCAACACGAGCAAGCTCTGAAACCTCATGTTTACAACAACAAGCTGTCCATGTTTTTCTAGGAATCCAACTTCATAGACTCTCTTTCTTGGCACAGGAGACTTCGCTGTACAAGGAACTACATCCACATGCATCTGTTTGTGTCGTTCATCCTGCGAGCCTCATCAAACTTCATCAAGGATGCCGTTCTGTTTTCCTCCGAAGACACCAGTTACTGCGGGGTGTACACGGTAGTCCTCTCACTGCCAGCTTCCTCCACACCCAGCTTTTCTGGCAGGATTTGAGACATGATTAGCGTGCAGGGAAGGAAATCTGCATGCTAGACCTCTGTTCAACAAAGCAGTTTATGAGAAAGGAAAGGTAGATCCTTCCCTGTCACTTCACCCTACTCTGGACCAAACCCAGAGTAGTACTGCAGCTATTAAATCAAACCCGATTTCTTGTCACTAGCTTAGTCCCCCAGTTGCCGAGATTTATTAACCAGTATGCTATCTGTTAGAAAAAGAGATGGAAACAGAGGCACAGGTTAATTCTACTCTATTTTCTCAGGCTGGATGTAAACTCACGATGGTCTTCTTTCAGTATTGCATCATGGCCAACTACAGCTGGCTTCTTGTGGAGGGACTCTACCTCCACACTCTCCTGGTCATTTCTTTCTTCTCAGAAAGAAAGTTCCTCTGGTGGTTCATTGCTCTCGGATGGGGTACGATGGTCTCCTTTCAGTAAGAATAATTGTTGGTTTGCTGCGCTTTTGGGATGGATTTGTGGAACAGTAACTAGCTTTTCCAATCATAGGTACCCCAACTGTGTTTGTGGTGGCATGGGCCATGGCCAGGCAATTCCACGAAAATATTGGGTAAGTTGGTCAGACGAGGGAGGGTTGTGCTCCATGTAGGAGCATGCAGCCCCCACTTATGGGATTGGGCTGCTCTGTGGGTTTTCTGCTCTTTATAATTGCTGGTGACAAAACAAGCCAAGTGCCATTTAACTGTGGTGCAAGCCTAGGTCTCAGCATGGGCAGATCCTCATGCTGGTGGGGAACATAGGTCCAGATAGCCAATCTGAAGAAGAATCTCAAATCCCTGTAGCATTTTCATGGGTGGGAGATGACTTCCAAGTACAAATCCAGCCCATGATCATGTTTCAACATCTGTATTTGACTTTATGACCATAAAACTTGGCTCCTTTCACTCCTCCCTTCCAAACTTTTGAGAACTGCTTGTACTTTAAGGGCAGAATACGATTTTGTCCAGTGTGGGTTGACAGTTTCCTTTCATGGTTTTACTGAAATGTAGTACCAGCTCGGAGGGAGGAGGCAATAAATTTTATAAAAGAAGGAACAGAGTTCTGTCTGAAGTGCAAAACAGATTAAAGCCTTTGAAAAGATGCCAGTGTTTTGATAACTGCATGCACCTTCTCTTCTATTTTTACAGGTGTTGGGACATTAACACTGATGCCAATACCTGGTGGATCATTAGAGGCCCTGTAGTTTTGTCTATTTTTGTAAGTCTTTTCTGGGATAAGCACATTTAAACTGTGTTTTCAAGTATGGTGAAGGCAGAGATCATATACTCAACATGCTTTACAAGTGTGTTAGCAAAGTGATCTTCGCCCGAGCTGGTGTGACACACAAATTACTGCTTAAGCAACTTCTGCTCAGCAGGATTTACTAAGTAAGTAATGCCCTGGGGCTAAGTTCACAAGGAAAGCTATAGTGTCCTCCCAAGAAACCAGAGCCTGGAGAAGATCAGGTTTCCACATCCTGTTGATTTCATAGGGTCAGAACTGGCCTGTGGAAGCTTGTTTTGGACTGGTCCAGGGAAGGCTCTGGAGGAGAAACAAATGGCTGCAGGTTTCTGTATTTCAGTACAAAAGCCTTTGTGTCTCCTAGTCACTGCCCCTCTTGACAAAGCCAAACCCAGCTTGCCTTAACAGGACTATTGATTTTTGTTTGCAGAACTGAGAGCAGCACAGAGGCTTTGAGCTCCATGTGTCAGTGCAGCCCAAGGTACTGCACTACAAGGCAGTAGTGATGTAAAGAATAATTTGGTACAAGTAATACTTGACACCAAGGGTTTGAGCTTTTCTTGGCCTGAAGTCTCTCCATGGTAACAGTTGTTTTACCCAGGTGTGATGCTCTGGGATAGGCCTCTCCACAATGATTCATCTGATGTCCTGGTGACTTGCTAGCTACACTCAAGCAACTTGCTGACACCCATAGCGAGAACATGCAAGAGTTCATTGAGGTTTTCTTGTTGCCAGTAGGACCCATTATATTTGCAAAACATAAATTACAACTGTTCCATGCTCTTTTGGAGATCCAAGAGAGCATGGAACCTAAAGGTGTTGGGTTAAAGTTCTGCTCCTGTTTCCCACCATGCAGACCTTCATCCTCTGAGGGAAGCGGAAGACAACCACAGAAGTGATTCAGAATCCATATGAAGGCACCACAGTATTTATTTCTCTTAATGAAACAACACATTCTCCAGAAGCCAGACAGTGATATTCCAATTCCAGCCAGACCTGGAAGTTCTGCCAGATGAAAATCACAATTTTAAATCACCTTTCAAGAGCCACCCAACTATCCCTGGCTAAATTTCCACAAAATACTGATCACATCTAGCTTAACCGCTCAAGGCAGGAGTGGGCTGCACAAATCCTGCCTTTCCCGCTGCAGGAGGCTCTTTTCCAGCCATTGCCACCAAGACAAGTAAACAGTTAAAACTGCAGATTTGAGATCTTATCTCGCTATTCCTTGCAGCGCGTCATCCTTAGCAGTTCAAAGGGCAGAAAATGCACACTGATAAACTCTTTTGTGCTCTGGGACTAACCTTCCCTCACTGGCAACTCATCCCAGTGGGAATCCCACCTCCCTTATCCCAAGAGTACTTCGGCAGCAACGTGCCCACGCTACCCGCTCTGGTCATGCCTGAGCTGATGGGCTAAAAACCCCAGAATCCTCAAAGCTGAACCTCCCCAAAACCTGAAATATTTCCTGTCCTTTGGGCTCCCCTTGCTTTAGCGAGAAGGATACCCACAGCCTGGCTCCACAACAGAAACAGCTATTGCCTCAACTTCTCCCCAGGCCAGAAGCAGAGCAATATTTTTTTGTGGTTTCCACCCTCAGGAAGGAGGAAGGGGAAGAACTATTTGAACCCTCATCCTTTGCCACTTTAACTACTTCGCCCTCACCCAGCAACNAGCAGAGCAGTATTTTTTTGTGGTTTCCACCCTCAGAGAGAGGGGAAACAGAAGGGGAAGAACTATTTGAACCCTCATCCTTTGCCACTTTAACTACTTCGCCCTCACCCAGCAACATAGTCAGTTTCAAGAGGGAATGGGCAATACTTGCAATCTCAGCTGCAAAAGATGCCCGCAGACCAGAGCTAGGATTGATTTTCCCAGTGCATCCAATCTCTTTTTCTCCAGTGATTTGCCCCTAAATAAGCCCTGGCAACTAGTGACAAGGACTGTGACACCTGCCAGTCACACATGCTGTTACGCTTCCTGTCGGTTCCTGCTGTTTTTTCCCCATTTCTTTTCCGTTTCAGATTAACTTCATTCTTTTTGTCAACATTTTAAGAATTTTGATGAGGAAGCTCAGCTCTCCCAAAGGCAGGAGCGGGGATATCAACCAGTACAAGTATGTTCTCTGCATGGCACCTTTCCTAACGCCAACTCCTCTTCCTAATTCTGTTTATCCCGCTGTACAGCTGCTTTCCCCTGTGTTCCAATTTGCAGAAGACTCGCCAAGTCCACTCTCCTCCTCATCCCGCTCTTCGGGATTCACTACATCGTCTTTGCTTTTTTTCCTGAAGATGCAAGTAGCGGCACAGTGGAAATTCAGCTATTTTTTGAATTAGCCCTTGGATCATTCCAGGTAACATTTGCCATAGCGCTCTTTTCTCAAAATAATAATAAAAAAGGGACATGGCGTGCACATGCTGCCCAAGAGACCTGCCATGGCAAAACTCAAGCTGCTCCATCCCCTTTGCAATAGCTCCATTTAATTTAAAGAACAGAACTGCAATTCTAAATCTATGATTTTTTGTTGTCTTTATCTTGCAGGGCTTTGTCGTGGCTGTACTTTACTGCTTTCTGAATGGCGAGGTGAGTTCTGTGGACAGCACCTGCTTCTACTGCCAAAGCATGGCTCGGGAATGCCTAGGATTTGTTCCCCAGGAGAAGGAAGTCCCCAAAAGACAGTGTCCTGCACACGGTCACACCAAAACCCTGATGTATGGAGCTATGAGCTCTCACCCCACACCTGTTTTCTCTGATCCTGGGAAGGGAGTTTATCTAAAGCTGTGTGGAGTCAGTTTGTTGGGATCTATCTGTAAATCTCTGGGACAGGGACTGTTTCCATGCTGTATGGTAACTCTCTCTGCCAGACTAGAGCTTGTGTTCTGAAACGCTGCCGATACTATAGGTGGGGGGAAATGCTCTCCAGCCCTGCAAGACCCTCAGATCTTTGGGAAGAAAAGGTTACTTTGAAACAGAGGTGGGTTTGGAACACTCTGAAAGGTGCTAGAACTTATCAAAAGAGGGCTTCCTTAAAGGTTGTTTTGAATTGAAAATCTGGAGGGTTTTTAGGTGTCAGGATGTCCTGTATTTATAAATGAAATAAAAATCCCGGAAAAATCTAACCCAGACACTCACCAAGACTGCTAGTCTCAGTGAGCAGCTTTGACACCAATTAACATTTCTAATAGAAAAACAGGTCAACTGAAAAGTGTGCAGCAACAGAGCGTTCAGCAGGGACGAGAGCCAGACCTGCTCCGAAACGCTCAGACAAGGGGCTCAGTGCATCAACCCAAACCCGGGCAAGGACACCGGCTCCCCTCTCCCTGCTGGGCTGCTCCCGGCGCAGTTCCTGGCCCCGCTGAGCATCTCCTGCCCTTCCTGCCCAGGTTCAACTGGAGCTGCAGCGCAAATGGAGGCAGTGGCACCTGAGCAAGCACTTGCGGCAGCCCCTGAGCACCTCAGCCAGCAACGGCGCAAGCGGCTTGACCCAGGAGATGCCGAGCGCGAGGGGCAGCCTGCCGGAGCGCCGCGCGCCCGCGCTGCATGGAGCCAGCGCGCTGTAGCCGCCGCGGGACGTGCAGGCGCTGCACCAGGACGCCACGGCGCGTGTCCGAAAGCAGAATGTGCCTGGAGAGCAGCTGCTTGGGAAGCACGTCTGCTCATCTGTGCAGCACCGGGGCTGTTCTGCAAAGCAACATGGGCCAAAACGTTCTGCTCCTCTTTGGGTTTCTGGCCGCACTTGTGTTTTTTGCACATCAGTATTTTTAAGCTGCTATTCCTACCTTGAATGTGGCCTTTCGTCTTCCATGTGGCACTTTCCCAGCTTGTTTCAGGCTACGCCAGGTGTGTGATTTCATAGATGTTTTATATTTCTTCTCCTGTTGAAGCTACGAGGATATTCAGCTTTGCAAGGTGAAGGTTACACTCCAAACTTAAATGCAGCCCTTAGACTTGAAACGCAAAATAAATTCACCCTTAAAACTGACCGAGATGCAAAACCTGGCTTCCACAGTAGTGCACACCGAGGCCGCTCGGCATGGCTGAGCTCTCCCACGCGTATCCGTGCTCCAGGGACAACGGCAAGTTCAGAGCTTCCTTCCCTTGCCTGCTCTAACAGCACAGACCTCAGAAATAACTGTTGTCTAATTTGGATTTGTATCAGCTTTTTGAAACCATAAAAGAGCTATTATAGCAAATTCCAAAGGTGGTCAAAAAACCTTGGTAAGATGACACTTTCCTATTTTGTCTGTATGTCTGAGACTCGCCCGGCTGGTCTTTGTGGGGAAGCAGTGGAAGCCCTGGGGACATTCAAAGCTGAATTGAGCTGGTCACTTGAGAGCGTTTTGTGAAACACACCACCGTATCGGCAGGCAAAACTCTCTCCCAAACCTGTAGTCAAACCAGCCTGCGAGCTGCTGGAGGATCCGCACTGCCGTGGCTGTTGGAGCTTTATGTTTTTAAGGATCAGATTGTTAGGTAAATTCTCCTGGTTTGAGCTGCAAAGAGATAAACTCAGCCAGCAAAATCAAATCCAGTATTTAATTTGGTATCTTTTTTTACCCTGTTCAAGGCAATGCTTGCCTGGCTGTCTCGCTGACGGACAGCAGGAAAGGGGGCATTTATCACACCTTTCCCTCCAGATAACCCGTAAAGCTCTGGCAGAACCAAATTACTCAAAGCGAACAGACCCTCCTGGCCTCTGAGTGGTTTGCTCAGTCCCTCTGTATTCAGTGAGTCAGATTTTTCCAAAAAGATACGATCATTAGCCTGATTTTCTCTCTGGCCTATGAAAGCTAAAAGAAAACCAACAAGAGCAGGGAAACAACACATCTGCTCCCTGTCTGAGAATTAAACATTTATCAGTGAGCCAAAGCAGCTGCTTGTTTCAAACCGAGTGCCTTCTTCCTGCATTAATGAAGAAATATAGACGAGGAGATCCAATAAGGTGTAATTAAGTAGGCCTGATGTAATTATTTGCTATCGCAGGGGCCCGGGGAAGAGCTGATTTCGGGAGCGTGGGACAAGGGCTGGCACGTGGCAGCCCACAGCCGTGCCTGTTTGCACCAAGGTCTGGGGTGAACTGCCGGGGGACAATGGGCTCAGAAGTGAAAAAAAAAAAAAAAAAAANCGCCGGGGGACAATGGGCTCAGAATTAAAAAAAAGAAAAGTGGTCTATCCCATTGGAGTGAGAAAGAAAAACAGCTGCTAATTAACTTTCTCAGGGTAACGTAAACTAATCCAGCGGTGGAGCTGGAAATCTATATGCCTGACACTGAAGTGGGGCTCAGTATGGCGAGGTTAAAGGCGCGCGTTTCTTCACTCATCCCGTGGGGTGAACGTGCAGAACTGGTGCCTGGAGGGATTACACAAGCCCCACTTCCCCTTAAATCTGCAGCCCAGTGCGTAAGTGTGGAAAGAGAGAACTGCAGTTCTCATGTTTTCAGAGAAAATTTATTTAGCGAGCTCCAGGAATCTTGCTGGGCACTTCAGCAACCTGCAGGAAGGGAATGGTTGCTGGCTGCTGCTACACAGGTTGTTATATGTAAAGATGTCTCCAAGATAGTCGGCCCGATTTGTAGTATTTAACCACCAAAATGCCACTTCGCTTAGATTTAGCAAGTCAGTCAAGCAGCATTATATAAAACCAGTTAAAAACAAAATAAAACAAAAAAAAACCCCAAACATTTAAAAAGTATTTTCACTAAAGGGTTGATCCCCTGTCCCAACAAAAGGCC
>VWPW01010632.1:4364-14917 GCA_013389825.1 Crypturellus undulatus
CGGGAGCGGGACGGGCCGGGCGGGCGGGCAGCGGGCGCGCGGGGCCCCGCGAGTGGCTCCCTTCGGGCCCCAGGGCCTGCCCCCAGAGCGGGGTCTGCCGCTCGTTCACGCGGCTGCTGCGGAGCGTGGTTGGAATGAGGGCTCGTGCAGCCGCGGAGCAGAGCGGCAAGTTTGCTCCCTCTCCCTCCTTTCTTTTTATTTCTTCTAAATTTTTCATTTTAACAACACCTCCTTATTCTGCCTTGGCCCCCGGGACAGCTGGTTGCAGAGCGATCCTGGCCTGGGAGCTTGCACGCTGGAGCGGCACAATGGGAAAGCTGTGGACTTGCTGAGCGCACAGTTTTCCTGTGGGAAGAAGGGGTGTCCCTGGCAGGCAGGGACAGCCCTGCGGCTCTGAGCAGTGTGTGGCGGGCGCTCACAGGAAACGCTCTTTTCCTGTTGTACCTGATTTATGCTGCTGCCTGGCACCTTTGCACCCCAGTGGGGGCAGATGCGGGTTTGCAAATCTGCGGGTTTCTGTCCTGCTCAAGGGCGGTATCTGGAAACGCTTTGTGCCAGCAAAATTACCGACTTTTCTTCTTCAATCTCTCCCTTGTGCAACCGTGCTGCTTTCGGGGGATAAGTATCCGGGGTGGCTGGGGGCTGATGGCGCCGGTGTCATGCTCATCCTCCCAGACTGTCTCACCCTTTGTGAAGGCCCTTGCCTTCCTCCTCGCCGTCTGTGCTCGTAACAGGGCCATTGTGGCTGCTCGTGACATAGTTTCCAGCTATACACTGGGCTGCCTACATAATGTTTTCCAGCCAGCGGGGTCAGAGGGCACTGACAGATTCATCTTATCTGACCTTCCATAAATCCACAAATCACAGGCTGTTGAATCTCGCCCACAAACCCCCTCTTCAGAGCCCAGGGCCTGGCTAACAAAACAGTCATTGCTCGGCAAACGAAGCGGCCGTGGGTGCAGAGTTGGGCTCGTTGTCACTAGTTTCTAGGGTGGACTCGCATGAGTGCAAAGACAGGAAGCACGGGAGTGTCTTCCTGCAGCAGCAGGCGTGTTTCGAGGTAAATATCCTTTGCGCTGCACGAGTTGACCAGCCGTGCTTAGCTCTTGGCTCCTGCTCTGCTACAGATGCTGTGCGAGCCAGAGGAGGCAAGCCCAAGGCCCACGGGATAGTGCTATCACTTGAGGACAGATTCTGTGCAGCTGTTGGAGACCTTCCAGCTGGGTGTCCTGTGCCTCCGCTGGGCTAATGACTTTTGGGTTGCTTGACTCAGTTTTCCGGTGAGGTGCGTGCGCCTAGCTCGGGGCAGGGGAGATTTGCATGTGCCGGAGCTGCTCAGTTGGGCTGGTGGTTTTAAGAGAAACGATGGCTCAGACACTGTCCTGTAAACACAGGCGTTGCTGTCTTTAGATTTTGCCTCCCAAGTGTTTATGTGCGACTCCAAGCGTGCCCTTGCACTGTCCAGGTGTGATTTTAGAGGGAGGGGGATTATTTGATTATGTGCAGCGTGCATAAGGAGCACAGGCATCCCGGTTGTGTCTGCCTTGCTTGCAGCCTTATTGTACTGACATCTTAAGTACAGCTAAGGACGTGTCAGGAACAGCAAAAGATGCCTGAAGCACCTGGAGATTCTGGGAGGTTACGGAGCTGATAGCCCCGGGAACTGTCAGCCCTTTAATGCTTTTACAGTGACATTTCATGTTTTCCTGTGTTGAGAGCAGAATACCTGTGTGGCCGTGGCGCTCGTGGGTAGCCCGGGGGTGGTATATTGCAGACATCTGACTACACAGCCATTAAACATAACAGCTCAACCCAACTGCATCCCCACCGTGGCTCGTGTTGTGTCGATGAAGCCAGGTCTAATTGCTCGGTGGCCAATAACTCAGCGCAGTGGTTCCTGGACTCGTCTCTGAGGGGAATCCAGACTTCCCCTCCCAGAGCACAATGGAATTTTTATAGGCTGTGGTTTAAATACTGTGATTTCCTTATGGCTCTGACGCCACATCCAGCCCTGTCAAAGATACTCTGGGGCCAGGTGAAGCACGTGTTGGAGGTTTTTAGTCCTATATAATGCGTCCAAGCCTCATTCTGGTGCTCCTGCAGCCTTTCAAGTGTGACTGAGCTGGGAACGGGAAAGGCAGCACTCCTGGATGTTATACCTCTAATGCCCAAATGTGGTGATTTTTGCAAATACTTTAATATACCTGTGTTTTATTTCACTGTTCTCTAAAATTTGTAAGGTATTCATTCATTGAAAAAAATAATAAAAACTTGGTGGAAAGACTTGATTGTTGAAAATATGGTTCAGCAGAGCCCCTCTAAAATTCCCATTTGGAGATGGCTAGTGACATTTTGAGGTAGTTGCGCTACGTGGAGCAAGAGGTTGTGGGGAATGAGCGATTGCAGAGGGCCTGGGCTTGCGAACCTGATTTGTCGCAGGGCTGCACTGAATGCTGCTCCATAAGGCATAAGTAGAGCACTTGGACACGTGCCCAGGTGCCGGTTGTGAGATGAATGCAAAGAAGGTTCGTCCGTATCCGTAGCACGTGCGAATGCCATCTGCCTCCCAGCAGCAACCCTGCCTTGCAGGCAGGTCGGTGGTGTGGGCAGCAGCACTTTGCTGATGCCCTTGTGCCCACTGCGGGTCTTGGTTTCTAATAGAAATTCTCGCTCAGAAGTCAGTGAGTCTTCGGCCACCCCCACACAGCGGCCTCCCCTGTGTCCTGGGAACTCCGAGGGCTCGGGAGCAGGATCCTCATTTCTCACACTTGGGAGGCCCTTGGTAACGGTCGCACGGGAAGTTGCCTGCCCCATGGCCTGCTATTGTGACAGGGCTCGGGATCCTGTGGCGCAGCGATACGTCTGCTGCCGAAGCCACTACCTGCGATCCCCATCCTGTTTACAGAAGAGCCAGAGCTATTGTTAGGGTTGTGATACTCGCCAGATCTCCCTGTGTCCCGTGACCTTTGTTATCTGCAACACAGCCCCCGGGTGCCAGGCAGCGGGGCTGGGGCTCCTTGCCCTCTTCGTTCGTGTCTGGTTCCTTCCTGCAGCCCTTTGCAGCAACTCGGAGATCTCTGCGCCCCTCTCAGAGGGAGAAGCGTTGCCAGGAATGGAGTTTCGTAATGGCCCTTTCTCTGGTCGGTGATGAGTAAGGTCAGAAGCGATATTGAGGTCTGACTGGACCAGAGGTGCTCCTGGCCCCTCAGCTGCTGCCGAACAGAGGTGGTCACGTCCCCCAGCGCGTTCTGCTGCAGACGCACTGCTCTGGGTCTGCTGCCTCTATCCAGTCGCCTGTTTTCACAAGCGCCTGGAACAGCGATTTATATTTTGGTTTCCCAGTCCTCTCCCAGGCTGCGTTAACAGTTCCCATTAGGTTCACGGCTTGCTAGAGTGGCTCCAGAGCCTGGGACTGCACAGGCCGCCTTTCCCTAGGGAACCGACTTCGGTCCCTCTGTGGTGCACAGGGCTGTGAGTTGCATGAAGTCCCTCTTTGTCCTCCCCGGCTGCAAGAGGTTAACTCTTTCTCATCCTGCCGTAACCCAATGCTGGTGAATGGCCCTTTGCTAGGCAACGGGGACACCGCGCGCAGGTGGTGGCGCCTGCTGTGTGCCCGCTGCGGGCACGGAGAGACCGTCCACCCCGCGCCGTGGGATGGGCGGGCAGAGCGCAGCCCCGCTCCCCCATGTCCCGCGCCGTCGCCTGCTGAGGGATGGCGAAGAGGAGCGAAGGCCGAGGCTGGGCCAGCTGGCGCAGCTGGGCATGGGGATCTGTCTGGTCCTCTCCTCAGAGCAATTACCATCTGAATGCTGCTCTGCCAGCCGGAGGCCCCCGAAACATCGCTCCCAGTGCGGCTTAGCCGCAGGCTTTCCCGCGCAGCGGGGCGCTGCCGCCGCTCGGCCTGGCGGGGACGGCGGCCTCCTGTCAGCGAAGCCCGAGGAATCAATTAGCGGCGGCAGCCAGGCCCGTCGGTGCGGGAAGCAGCCCGGGAGCTGCTGTGAGGCTCCCACTGCTATCCCGGGAAGCAGCCCGGGAGCTGCCGTGGGGCTCTCGGTTCCATCCGGGGACCACTTCGGCCTGGCACTTTGTGCCAGGGCCTAGCGGGAGCCAGGGTGATCTTGTATCTGCGGCTGCTGCCACCAGATAAGGGACCTGGGACCTTTTTGTTTTGTTATGTTATCCGCTGTTGCGTTTTGCGGTGTTGCCTTGGGACAGCACTTCATCTTCCCTCTCCTCGGGCTCTGCTTTGCTTATTTATTTATCCGAAGGACAGGTCGCAGCGGGGCCTGTCCCCCTTGTGAGGCAGAGCCTGGTCTGGGGAGCCCCAAGTGTCATCTGGGATCTTGGCCCGGCTGCGGGTGCCTCATGGTGCCACCCGGAGCAGGGAGCACCGGCGCTGCCCACAGCTCGTTACCAGCGCGGGCCCCGATAATGTTGAGCTCTCGAAGGCAGCCTGTTTTAGGTGATGTTTCTATGTGTCCTGGAAACCGGGGCTGCTGCTCTGCTTTATGCCATGAACCGCTCGCTGCGAGACGGTGGCTTGTTCGAAGCCGCACAGGGCATCAGTGGCAGAGCAGGGAGAGAAATGGGCAGTAATATTCTAATAATAGTCTAGAGAAGAGATGGTCCTTTGGGATGAAGTAGAGTTTAAACTGCTTTGACAAGCTCTTTTCTGATGTGGTCCACACATCTGGACTCTTCACTGTCCATCGCTCCCTCCAAAATGTGATTTATTTTAGCAAATGCATTCGTATGTCTGTCCCTTCGGCTGGATGCCTGCCGCAGCCTTTATGGCTACCCTTCTTCCTTGGTGTTTTTATACAAACCGCTTGTTGGCTGCTGGTGGAAAGAAGGTGTTGGTGGTGAGGAAGCACCGCTAAACCACGGCCCAGGACCACGTGCGAGACAACCTGACCTCCTCCGCGTAGGGCAGCAGAAGGGCTCTGTGTCCTCGCATGTTCAGAGAGGCCTCGAGATGCTGCTCACCCTCCCTTAGCTGCAGAGCACCCTGTGGCCGTCTCCAAGCCCCATCCCCACTCAGCACCGCGAGGATCCTCCTGCGCTCCTGCCCGAGCGAGCGGCCGAGCTGCGTCCCCTCCAGGGACTGGATGACTCACTGCCAGGACACGGTGCCAGCTGATGCCGAAAGGGGAAATCGGTCCTTCCTTCTGTCCATTTGGCGTTGACTCGGGAATGGGAAAAAGGGCAGAGGGGTCAGGCTGCAGGAGCTGCTCTGCCCCAGCAGCGAGTGCCCGGAGGCAGGAACTGTTTTCCTGGAGAGTCCTGAAGCCCCTCATCCAACCCATCTCCTTCTCACAGAGTTGGTGCAGAGATGCCAGAAGGGATTAAATGATGCACGGGTTGGTTTTCAGTTCTGCTGGCACAGGAGGGAACCCGCAGCATGACCACAGGAGTCAGCCCGACTCTCCCACTGCTCTGGCACGAGTGTCCAGGATCAGTGCCCTGCAGAGCCTGGGCAACATGTGAGCCCATGTTGGCACTGTTAGATGGGTGGATGTGTTTGCACAGGAGTGACTTCTTTGGGAACAGACACACAGAGGAAATGTGTTCTTGCACACGTACTTTGCCTGAGTGTGCATGGATGGGGCTGTACCCGGCTACGTGGGAATAGTCACCAGCACTGCTCCTGATGATATATATGTGCACTTACCAAACCGGCCACGATTCCGGGAAACGGTCACCTTCTGGCATTGTGCCCAGTGCTGCTCACGGTTCTGCCAGAAAGACAGGTGTCATTGTCCCCCTTTGAGGACATAACACAGAGCTGGGAAGGCACAGGCAAGCCTGGGTGCTTGGCCTGTGCCATGGGTTTGTGTCCGCAGGGAAGGGGCCAGGGTGGTCCCCATTCAGACATCCTGGATGGATTTCCCTGGTGGTTACTCAGATGTAATTCCAGCTGGGCTAGGAAAATGCTGGGGCTTGTTCTCACTGTCAGCAGCGGTAGGGAATTCATTTCTATTCTGTCTAGAAACAAACTTTCAGTTAAAAAAAAAAAAAAAAGACTGCTCTGCAAAGCAGCATCCTGTTTCCGTGGTCATGCTGCCTTCCATCAAGTTTGCAGGTGCTTTACCAAGGTCTCTGGGTGTGCCTTTTCTTCTACTATTGATCCCAGTTTATAAATATAAACGGGCAGGACTGCCAAGGTGGCTGAGTGCCTGCTGCATCCCTTGGAGTCACGAGGGACATGCAGGTGGTCACTGCTGCTCCTCCACTAAAACATGAAAAATGATTTCCACAGCCCTAGCACTGCACTGCAAACGGGCAGTCAGCAGATTGGAAACTGCTTCTCAGCATTCCTGCAAGCAAAGACATCCTGCTACCGTCCCCGTGGACCTGGAGTTTGATGTGTTCTTAGAGGGACTCCCAGCGAGTTGGGCGGGTGAATCCCTTTGGTCCACAGCTGTGCAGGTCTCGGCAGGCTGGTTAGTCCTGATAAAGCTGTCTTGGTCTGCAGGTTGCAGTGCTGGAGTTGGGAGAGGATGATGGAATGAGCGTGTGCTGGTGAGGAGACAGTCTGCTTGGTGCAGCAGCGCCCGCCGCACTGCTCAGCTGCAGCTGTGCTCTGCAGCTGGCTACTGGGCAGGGTTTGGTGCAAGGTAAAGAAAATTGGGTGTTATTTCCCCAGAAAATCTAGATGCTGTGTAATGGGCTAGTAACAGTCACTGACCTCTAGCCACTCCTGAGCTTTCTTGAGGATCAGCACAGGACCAGCTTCCCCAGCGGATCCTGCAAGCTCTGAGCTAATGCGCAGACTGCTTCCTACCCCAAAACTGGTCTTTTTTTTTTCCTTTTTTTCTTTTTTAAATGAACAATGCCTTTGTGATTAAAACTCTTCACTGAGGATTTGTATTCAATTCTTGGCTCGGTTGTAAGTTTTCTGTGTGACCCTGGGCAAGTCACTTAACCCTTCTGTTGTTCATCTGCAAAACGAGAATACGGCAGCTTCCCTCCTCCAGTAATGCTGTGTGGACACCAGCCTCTCCAAGGCAGAACTACACGTTGGCAGGAGCAGGTACGACTGGCCCTGCTCTTGTTTCAGGAATGGAAAGGTGCTGCTGTCACATCAAGTCCTGGAGGTGGCTGTTGTCACTGGGCAAGGAGCTCCTCTGTCTAAACAGCCTGGGAAACACTAGATCCTTCATCGTAAAGGGCTGTCAAAGCTTGTGCCTTTTCACTTGTCTTTTTTTTTTTTTTTTTTTTTTTTTTTTNGAGTCCAAGCATGCCAATTTATTGTCTTTCTGAGCTATTTGGCTACATCCCTCCCTTTCTTCCTCTCCCCGCACCCCCATCCTTGGGTCACTCTCCAGGCTGGATGGTTGAGATGGCTGAAACAAAAGCCCTCAATTGGTACAAAGTAATTTCTAGGAGTTTATGTGAAAAACAACCTCCACAGCCTTGGAGCTTCCATCTGCAAAATCCTGCACACGAGGTCTTTGCAGAGCGTCAGTGATTGAGTCAGGGGAGCTTTTCTGAAGTTCTGGGGTTTTTTTGTTATATTTTTCTCATTCCCCCATGCAAACAAGAGGCGATAGAGCCTTGTGCTGGAGGCATCTCTCCTCCCTTCCTGCAACACCGGCAGCTTTAGTGCCCACAAGAAGCGATAGCTACGTTCGCGCGTGGGCTTCGTTAGCAGCGTGGCCCCAGCTTGCAGCCTTGTTGTGCATCTGCGGCACCTTCTGTTTCCTGATCGGGTCTTAGGACCGTGATGGAGCTTTACAGAGACGGACCCTGTCCCAGGGCAGACCCCCTTGCTGGTTCTGGGCCCTGCTCCTGCCTTTTGCGAGCGAACGCAGGCGCCTCGCATTAAACCAGAACAGTCCCAGCTGCTGCTTGGGCAAGGCCAGTTTGGCATCCAGCACTGGATTTTCGTGCAGATTAAGGAGATTAAAACACTAATGCCCACTGATAGGGGCTAAAGCTCTATTAAATCCCCAGAAGTGGTGTAATCCAGCAGAAGGCTCAGTGCAGCTGCAGCGTAAGCAGATTGCGACTGTGTTTCCTGTCTCCAGTGATGGTGAAGGTTTCTCAAAGCTCGTTACTTGCAGCACTTGTTGAAGTGGTGGCAGGACCACGGTCCTTTTAACAGTCCTAATTTTCAGTGCAATCCAAGCCAGTCACGTGAAGACTGGCTGGCAGCATTCAGGTTGTGCCCAGCAAGGAGCGGAGGGTTAAAGAAATGCAGCAGCTCCAAAATGCTGGGGAAAGAGGGGAGGAGGAGGGCAGCACCCACTGAGTGCCCGCCAGGAGCTGCATGGGGCTCTCCGGCTGGACTGCTGAGCTGCCTTTTGGGGGAGCTTTCTGGCCCGGGAGAGTTTCTGCTGGAAACATCCTGGTCTCCAAAACCTGCCTGAGGGCTGGGTTACTGAGACTTGTGATCAAGAGCTTCTGATAGCCCTTGTTGTTGATAATGGGTCCCTGATGTTGATATGAGTCCCTGTGTTTGTCCTATCTTTATCTGCTTTTACCTGCCCCCTTTCTGCCTGACTTCAAAGCCTGAGGATGTTCCACCGCTGCAAATGGTTTGGAGCAGAGGAGGGGACAAGTGCTAGCCAAGACCTGGGAGGCTGCAGAGTGAGATGGAGCCTCTTGTGTATTGAGGACTGAAACTGTGATCCGGCTTAACCCTTTGGGGCCCTGCGCACGCTCCTCTCTTCAGGCTCGTAACACAGTGCCCCGGCGTGTGGGCAAGCGGTGGCGGTGAGCTCTGCTCGCTCCAGGATGTGAGACAGATGGGTTTGATGGGCGATATAAGACGGAGACACGTGATGTCTGTCTTTGAACCAACAGACGTAACTGAAAGAAGCGTGCGAGGCCCCAGGCTTTGTGTCTGCCTCTCGCAGTGGGGAGCTCTGAGCGCCCGGAGCCTGGGTTTGCACCATCGGATGGTGCCCTGGGGCAGAGAGATCTGTCTCTCCAAGGGCTCTTCAAGCAACTGCAAGGAGTCTGCGCTTGCCAGGGTTAGCACCTGCCTCAGGCAGGCTTGTGTTTCCAACAGGAGCGTTTTAGGAAGCCTGAAAGCAAAAAGTCAACGAGCTTCATCCCAGAGCACTTGCCGTTGCCAAGCCCATGGGCTGGTTACCTACAACTTGCTGCTGCTGTCGTCACACCTGGGAAGCAGCCACTGTCCCTTGTGGGCAGGGGCCTTCTGACCCGGCCGTGCCTGATGCTCAGGGGAAACCTCTGCTGAAGGGGTTGACAACCCCGGTAGCACTCGGGGAAGGTGGCTCTGTCCACGGTCTTCATGTGACTGTCGCATAGGTCCCCATTGGGGAGATAGGTGTGGACCCCGGAGTGCCGCAGACCAGGGTGGGAAGAGCTTCCGTGCTTTGCATCCCAGCCCCTAAAACCCTTTCACGTTGAGGAGCCCTCCCCTTCCAGGGCCAAACATGGAGCAGATGACACTGTTGAAACAGCTCTGGGAGGAAACCGGCTCCCCAGCATCAAGAGCAGCGAGAGGCCGGTGCCAAGGGTGGATGGGACCAGGGTGGCGGCAGCGTCGGAGGGGGTCCTGGCCGGGCCCCTTTAAGATGATGCTGGCGGCGGCCGCTCGAGCGCTCCCAGAGCTCGCGGATTCCGGGGAGGAGGCAGCGGGCGGGACGAGGCGCTGGAGCGGCTGCTGCAGCCGCGGGTGAGTTGCCGCTGCCTGCGGGTCCCGCTGCCCTTTTGTTTTTATTGACCGAAGAGGAAGGAATGGGGGTGGAGGGGCAAGAAATCTGCCTTTTTGGAGTGAATTATGTGTTGTGCTCTCACTTGCTCGGGAGCTGCCGCTTTATGTGGCGGCCCAAGCCCCTGCGCAGCCTCCAGGTGCCATTGCCCTTCATTTAAAAATTAATAATATTGCTACAAACAGAAGCTCCGGAGGTGACTTGCTCCTCAGCACCTTCTGCTCTTGCAGTGCCTCTGTCTTGCCTTGCTGCAGCAGCCGGGGAGCCCCCTGGAAATTAAGCTGGACCTGAGGGGGAAGGATTTCAGGCTGCTTTGCAAGCACCAAAGCACCGGTGTTTCAGGATGCACAGATACCCAGCAGCGAGACCACGGGACCCTGGGGCTGGACCTCAGTAATACTAGTCCTGCAGCTCTTCTTTGTATTAGTATTATTTTTTAAACAGACTTAATTTGAGCATCTTGCTTTTGTCTTTGTTTTCAAAGCCTGCAGCTTAGCGGGTGAGCCGAGCCCAGGCTCGGATCAGGCTTTCCTCCTTGCCTGGGGGCTGGGAAGGGCTTTTATGTCCCTCTGCTGAATGCAATGACCCGGAGCAGGGGTACTGCGAGGGAGGCCTCCCTGCAGCCCGAGGAAAACAGCTTTGGAAGTCCTTGAGCTAACCAAGATGTAGCTGCGCCTCTGTCCTTCAGGTGGTAGCAAGGGGGTTACTGACCACAGATGCATTTTATATTTATTTTATATTTATTTTATATTTATTTTATATTTATTTTATATTTATTTTATATTTATTTTATATTTATTTTATATTTATTTTATATTTATTTTATATTTATTTTATATTTATTTTATATTTATTTTATATTTATTT
>VWPW01010634.1:0-168270 GCA_013389825.1 Crypturellus undulatus
TCTCAATTAGTTACTGCAGTTTACAGCACATACCATTGTGTCAGTTACAACGGGATCGTGCTCTCATGACCATATGGGTCAGACGCTTGTTGCTTTAGGAAAAAAAATTGAATATATATTTATATACATATAAAGAAAAAGCCTTACACACTCTCATTTAATCACTCCAGAGTTGGAGATTTAGGGCTTTAATTCCTGTGTCTTAATCCAGCACTGAGCAGTGCTTGTGTACACAAACACATGCAAGGGGAGAAGAGCCGTTGTTGTCCATGCGCACTTGAAGCAGCAAGGCTGGAGATAAAATTTACGTGCCAGGGAGCGAAGCACGTACTAGCAAAGCAACAAGGAAATTTGGAAATGAAGGGTGAATAGGAGGCCATATTAGTAGAAACAGGTTAGATGATATATATTGGCAAACTGTATAGTAAAAGAAGGCATTTATTTAATATTTTTAAGAAAGCTTTGAAACTCTGGTGCAGACTTCAGCTAAATCAATTTTAAGACACCTTGGCAGTTTGCTTGTAGTGAGGACTACAAAACCATTTCAGCCCCTGCACGGTTCAGAGCAGCCTCAATGCAGCACTAAGTGATATTCAGTTCTAAAACTGCCTCGGGGTGCATTTTACAGCTAGCAGCACTAAAACAAGCAAGTCCACTTCAGGATGAGGATTTGCTGAAGGAGCGCCAGACTGCTCAGCACGTCCTCTCAGATGTGCAACAGACATCTGGATGCTGCAGCTGTATATTAAACATTTACTGTTAATGCTGCTCTCTGAAGGCTGTTGTTTCATAACACTTGATATTTTTTGTTCCAGATTTCCCTGCCAGGAGTTAAGATGGCTGTCGTACGCGTTTTGAGGCAGTGTAATTTTTTTTTGCTTCAAGTACCAGTGGGTGTCTCTGCACCGAGCAGCACATCGCTCTCCTCCTCCTTGTGTGATTCAAACATCCTTCGCTAGAGCCAGGGATTCATCAAAGCAGGAGCAGAAAGCAGGCAAAAAGCAGCAGCAGAGTGGAGTCAATGCACTCCACATCTGTCATCACTAACTGTCCATTACTGCTGTATCCCTGTGTACTTGGTGCCGGAGAGGGACTTGCTGCCTGCAAAGAGGCAGAAGTCCTCAAGCATCCGAGGTCGCAGGGACGCAGAGGCAGAGATGCACCCAGAGGAGAAGAGCAGCCGCCGACCTCGCCTTCTACCTGCCACCACAGACACCCACAGCTTCCGCCGGGGAGGCAGGGGTGGCCGCGGAGAATGAAGCTGGGGCGGCAGCTTTTTGTTATTAAAATAAAGTGGAGACCCAGGCCAGGGAGAGCTNATTACTGCTCTCTTCTTCCTCGCAGAAGCTTGGCTGTATCCCTGTGTACTTGGTTCTGGAGAGGGACTTGCTGCCTGCAGAGAGGCAGAAGTCCTCAAGCATCCGAGGTCGCAGGGATGCAGAGGCAGAGATGCACCCAGAGGAGAAGAGCAGCCGCCGACCTCGCCTTCTACCTGGCACCACAGACACCCACAGCTTCCGCCGGGGAGGCAGGGGTGGCCGCGGAGAATGAAGCTGGGGCAGCAGCTTTTTGTTATTAAAATAAAGTGGAGACCCAGGCCAGGGAGAGCTTTATTCACCCCTACCCAAGCAATCTTTTAAAGGATTAATAAGATTAGAAGCCCTATTGTTTAGCTAATGGCTGTTTATTTCAAAAGGGGCTTTTCTTGTAAACATACAGAAAAGGCCATATGTTACCCCCACTCCAGTGCTGCCTTGGAATACTGTTAAGAGCAAAGATTGAAAATCATGTTCCAAGTACAGGTTTTACAAAAAGAAACAATAATTTTGCTCCTCAACTTTACTATGGAGTCTTGTCTAGTTGAGAGCAACACATTTATTGTAATGGCTTGCCATCATTCTCTTGAAAATCCTCGCAGCAGTTTATACTGCCATAACAAGATTAACAATGCAACACACTTAAAAATACATGTTTTTTTCACTTTTTCCATATTGAATTCCAGATACATATACAGAGACCATTGGAACTCTATACTACATCTAAATCTGCCATCCATAAAAGTTGACACTTGCAAGTTCCTTTTTATTGCTCCCAAATGATGAAAAATATTTTCCTGTGTATTAAAGATTTTCAAATGAAAATGAAAGCTTTATGGAGTCAGACACCATTGAGCTGAATCCCACTCCAGTTGCATTCTCAACTCTCCAAAGTGAATGAAGTGTGTCAGAAAGGTCATTTTAATTATAGGCCTTAAAATATAGCACATGGCAGTGCCTGTAGTTAAAGTAAGCTTCAGTACCTTACGAGTCCATTTTAAATACCTTATAATTTAATCATTCAGGCTAATATTTCCTATGCCTGGCCTCTTTCATGACTTAAATATTTATTAAGCTATTTTTTCAGAATGAGAAAAAACAAAAATAGTTTATTTTAATGAGCTATACATTTTCTAATGACATCTTTGAATTGGAATAGTGCCTCTGGATTGTCTTCCACAGGAAGGAACAGGAACTTGAACTATTTTAAAATTGAAACTATTAAAAAATAGTTTAAGCTTTGATTTTTCTATCTCATTGAAAATACTCAGATTTAGCAAAGAATTTGAGGAGATCAGAGAGTAAGAGCATGAAATGAGAGTTTGTTTACATCCTTGCAGGTGTTATTTACATCTAAATGGTGCTAAATAAAAATTCCTCATGTTCTTTCCTTATTGTGCTGATCAGTACAGTTCTCCAGCGTTCTCCCAGGCTTGAAACTCTCCTTCCAAAAAAACCCACAGGTAGGAAAAGATTTTAGTCTCTTTGTTTCCATATAAGAAACTGAGACAAAAGAAGATGTACATGAACACTTTATTCACCCCTACCTGTACATGAACACTCCTAAGTAAATCACAAGTGTCGCAGCAATTGAATGTCCAGCACAAATACAAATAGACTGTTTTCTCAGAAATGCTGAACATTTTCCTCTTTACAGGTATTCCCAGGATTCCCAAGAATCGGGTTTTAGGTACCTCAAGTGCACGAGAAAAAAGAAAAAAGCTGGCGTGGTTTGCCCAGGAATACATCATCTGTGGAAGATCCAGACACCCAGTCTACTTTTGCTGTCTTGCACACTTGTTTTAATCACTTTCTGCTGTTCCAAATCACTCAGTTTAAAACTTTCACAATAAACCGGACAGAGATTTCAAAGCAAATATCTTCATACATGCTTCAGGAATAATGTGCATAATCTGTACTTTCAGCTTTCAGCTTTGCTGTTCTTTTAATGCTACTTTTTACTTGTTTTTGAGAGAAAATAAGAACTCACTTCAAAGGATAAGAATCATTGTGCAGTAGGGTTTAAGCATATCTGTTGAGGCTCAAAGATCCTCCAAGTTTCTAAAGAATATAGAATTATTCTTTCATGATATTTCCATAAATTCAGCCGGAATGAGCATTTCCGATGGGAGAAGACAGTCAGTCATCCGAGGCACTGGGACACGAGGTATTTGGCATCAGCTATTAGATACTTTTCACTAAGGTGTGAGGGGTCACTCTGAGTTCTGCTCTCACTAGAGTGCTTGGCGTCACATATCAGCGACTTGGGATTTAACTTCCTTTTTTTCCCAAATTTGTTCTGAAACCAGCCTGACAGGACAAGGTACAGAGGAAGACACGGTCCCCATCTGATCATTGGAGGAAATGGAAGAACGACACTAGTGCTAAAAACCTGTAAGGCTGCTGCGCTTTGTGCTGTCCGCTGCCATCAGGCTCAGCGGTGGGGTTGTTACTGCTGCTGCCTTCAGCCGGGCGTTGCTGACGTGTCCGTGTCACATCTGCAGCGCTAGCAAAGTCACCGTGAGGAGGTCTCAGCATTCCAACTTATTATAAAAACCCTCATGTGGCTTGTGGCAACGGTGAGGCTGAGTTTACTGCATGCTAGCACAGCCCTGACATATTTGCCTGATGATTTCCAGTACGGGTATTTACTTATGTCTACCCATGAAAATGAGCTACTGGGAGCAAGGAGGTTCTCACAGCATCGAAAGGCACGGCCCAAGACTACCACAGTCATCACTTAGCGTTTATTTTAGGATCACAGCAGCCCAACTTGGGCATTGCATTCCATGTACCCCTATATACATCTATTTTCGTTTTCTTGATATGTTGTTTTAGATACTCTTACTCCAGCCTTATCAGGACCACCCTACATCTAGTACAATTTTTCTTTCCTTTTATCCTGATAAGATTGTACATTGTGTGAATGTCTTAGCATGCTTTTACATGAGCAATACACACTGTCTGAGGCGTGTTCCAATCCTACAGCTACAGCTTAAGTGACCCAGGAACTTGTCAGGCTTCTAGCAGTGCTAGTGGGAAGGTTAAAGCCTTGGAATCTGCACCGGGAATCTGTGTTTGCCTTGCCTTGACTGTGTGTATGTATAGACCCATGGTGTATGTACAGAGTAATACAGACTATGCCCTAGTTTTCACCTACTGCATTCTTTTCCCGTATAGCTCCAGAAAGTCTTTAATTTTCTCCGCAGTGCACAGCTGAACTTAATTTACAGAGCGCTCATGGGACTGACGCAAATCGGTCGCTCAGCACTCATGATCATCTAACGAAGTCTAATCTTTAAACTACAAAGACCAAGAAATTCCACTTCAAAAGATTATACTTTTTTCACTCAGAAGTTCTATTAATGTCATTGATGTATACTTAAGCAGTGTGTACTCTTTTTAAAGTGCTGCTTTTGTATCTTTTGTATCTTGTGCTTTTGCAAGCAAGCAAGCAAGCAAGGGAAATACAATGGATACATTGTAAGCCTCAGATATTTTAAAGTTTTTTTTTCTGCTCCTTTAATATTTATGCATAGTTAACACCTTTTACAAGTAATTTTGTTGGCTATATTTTAATGAATTAGCTCAGCTCAGAAAAAAAAAAAGATTAATAGTGATCTTGATAGAGCAGGGAGAATAGGGGACAGAAATATCTAATAATGAGAAAATATTATTGGGCATCCTGTCCCCAATAGCTCCTGTCCTTCAAACCCATCTCTATTACTTATTCACTGGGTGAATATAGCTGACTATCATATTTCTGAACAGTTTTGTTCTTTATTCCAACATTTGGAAAATTGTCTTTCTAATCATAAGATTGGACTGATAGTCCTGCATACACCGTGCGAGCAACAGCGTCAGATTGTTTTTATGTATTCTGTTACTTAACTATTAATTTTGTTTCTTAACTAGAACTAACTAGGTAACTCTTGCCACAGTCCTAGCGCATACAAGTCATCCACCCGGCAGTAGCGCCGTGCTCACTGACCCTCCGTTCGTTTTATTTAATATTAGTGTTCTAAATCTTAAGAAATTTAAGCTCTTTGTGCCTGTGGCTTTCGTGTTTACTGGAGTAGGGGAGAGAGATGTCTCCAGAGAGCAGCATTGTCCCCAGCTCAGATTATTTTAAGACAGGATGACTCACCATCTGGAAGGCCCCATCTTTTTCTTAGGATGGAAAATAGATAGTTGGCTTAGATCTCTTGCCTAGAGTGAGATGAGATGCGGCCTACACCTAGTGAAAGGCTTAGATTTAATTCCTCTGCTTTCACTGGAATGTTTTTATAACAAATAAATTTCATTCATGAAAGCAGAATTGAGGGGGTCAGTGAGACCCCAAGTACACTGTATCAGTCACCTTTAACTAGGGAGAAATCCTTCTTATCATAGAGAGGTATGGCTGAAATATCCTTATAATTGGAATACATATATGTCCTCTTGTATATCAGCAGAAATATCAAACCCTCATAAAATTGATATGTTTATATGTTTATATTATTCAGATTAAGATATTCCATTCTATTCATATGAGCAAGGTAATAAAGACTGATTGACTGCATTTCTGTGGCCCTTAACCAGCATTTATCCAGAGGTTCTTATTTCCAGACAACAAAACACATTTGAAACTGAGTGAGGTTTCTGCCCTACTAGGTAATTTCTTTGGAATAATACTGAGTTTGCTATTATTTTCATTCAGTAGCCATGTAATAACCATTCACAAACATTTTCTAACTAACACTGTAGCACGTGAATTTGCCATGTCTTATTTCTATTGCTTTATTATTATTATTATTATTATTAGATGACTAACTTCTTAAGTAGAACTTTTCTTAGCTGTTATTGTGAAAACCTCATCTCTTTCAAGTGATTTTCTCATGATTTCCCAGCCAATAGCTGAGGATTCACAGGGTTCATATTATTTTGTTTGGTGGAAAAACAATTCTTATAAAATGAATCACCCTTTCTGAGAACAAAATGTACAGTTATACATTATTACTTTGTGAGAACCATGAGACATTTTTTGCCCTTCAGTACTTCTGTCTGTAACCGTTTAAAATCTCATCATATGAACCGTAAGGCAATTCTAATAATCTCTTCAGAATACACAAAATGGATAATGGAGGCTAGGGAAAACCAAACAGTTCTGGGAAGAACCTATTATAAGAGAAATTCAGTACTGAAATTAAGTTTTTTTTTAAATGTGTATTAGAAAGGATAGTGTTTTATATGAAATTCATGATTTGGAGCTGTAAAATAATGTTATACATATTCCCAGCACCTGTAGACATCTGTGAAAGTGTGAAAGACTAAGACTGAACTTTTTTTTTTTTAATCCAAAGGGAAATATAGGCTGTGAACTAACTAAAAAATTTTACCTTTGAGTAAGATACTCAAAAAAAAAACCCACAAAAACAAAAAAAAAACCTCTTAAACTTCTAGTTATGTGAAAATTTAATTGATATTTATAAAGTTGACATTTATAAAGTTCTTTGTGAAACTATTCACATAATTATTGTGCTGTGTTTTGCATAACGTGCTTCAAATTTTCACAAGTGCTTTAGCATTAAGGAACATATTGCAGTGTTTTCCCACGTTCAGCGAAAGAAGACGGAGCTGTGAGCTCCCCATCAGGAATCAGCCCCTGGGAGGCAGCCCGGGCGGGCAGCGGCCCCTGGCCTGGGCTGGGGACACCTTCACCAGGAGGCCGGAGGATCCTGCCCCTCTCCTGCAGCCGGTGGGGCCATGGCCGGGTGCTGGGAGCAGCCAGGGAGGGGACAGCCCTCCCGGTACCGGAGACACGTTTGACCTGCTGGCGCCAGTCCAGCAAAGGGCCACTAATATGATTAAGGGATTGGACCATCTCTCGCACAGTAAGAGGCTGAGAGAGCTGGGCTGTTTAGCCTGGAGAAGAGAAGGCTCCGAGGGATCTTATCAGGGTGTATAAATAACCGATGGGGAGGGAGTAAAGAAGGAACCAGAGTCTCCTCAGTGGTGCCCATTGGCAGGCTGAGGTGATACAGACACCAACAGAAACATAGGAAATTCTGCTTCAACATAAGAAAAAGCTTTTTTATTCTGTAAAGATTAGCAAACTCAGGGATGGGTTTGCAGAGAGGTTGTGGAGTCTCCATCCATGCAGATATTTACAGCCTGACCTGACCCCTCAGCAACTTGCTCTGGGTGGCCCTGCTTTCACGAGGGGGGTTGGACTAGACGGTCTCCAGCAGCCCCTTTCAGCCTCAGCTACTCTGTGACTCTGCGATCAGTATATTGCAAATCAGTGCATAGTGTTTTTAACAACAGAAATTCAAACTTTTAAGATATCGGAAGTATAATTTTTTGGTCTTTACATATTCAGGACTCCTGCATGATATTTCTTCACATGATTTTAAAATCTGGCTCATGCTGTATGTTCAATATATGTTAAATATTCATATTTTTTCATATCGCAGTGATACCTATATACATATTTGTCTGCATGTGTTTATGCATGTATAATATAATAAAACCTGAAAGATGTTTCTTATATTTCAAAAGGAACCAAGATTTGACATTGGTTAAATATAAACATACATATTTGCAGAACTGAGTCTATTCTTGTCCTTTTAGGTATTTATTTTTTCATTATATGCATTCATTATTGGCATTCATATGTATTCTTTATACATTTCATAATATTTCTACAGCTTTTATTAATTCCTCCCTGAAATGCACCCCCTTTCCCGAGTGGGCTACATCATGGTGAGTAATTCTAAACTAGAAGAACTACACAATGAATTTCAGAAGCAAGGGCAAAAATAATCTTTTTTTGAGGAGAAATATACACACACAAACACAAAAACATTAGCCATACCCTTAATCTTCCCTTTCTCTTTGCACTCTACCTCATACTTGATTTTCTTCATCTTTCACTGAATGTCTATATTTTGCTATATATGTGACCATCTGAATGGCTTTGACATTCTGGCCAAAGTTGAAATATTGAAATGTCAAATTCTTACACATTTTATGAAGACAGGGCAGAGAAGAAATACTTCCTGCATGGCTTTAACTTTAAAAAGCTGGATTCTGTTAGATATATGCACAAAACAGAAAGTCTCTGTAAAACCCTAAATTGCAACATAGGCTGTTTCTAGGAAAAATTGTTAAAAATTTATCCATGAGAAATATCTACTTGAGTCTGTAAGAACAGTATTGTATTAATTAAAAACTGAGATTTTCACAGGGTGAAAAACAAAGGGACAATGACCTACTTTAATGATGCAGTCTGCTTTGTGTACAGCCCATGATGAATTAGAGCCTGAGATCCCTCCACCAAGATCTGTTTTTTTGCTTACACAATGTTGCTTATATACATTGCTTCTTGATTAACTCTGACCAAAAAAGCCAATAAAAACTCAAGAAAAATAAAAATTCTAATAGAATGCATTATTATCCATATAATATTTTATTTCCTGTGAACAAATTTATAAAAAATAGCGAAGTCAGAAGTTACAGCTCCAGTGAGGTTAATGTTTGGTTTTTTGGTGCTTTGGTGATTTTTTCACTGAGCAAATGCTGTACCTCAGGATAAACCAAACCAAACCTACCAAACAAACAAATTATAATTAATGCCTCCATAGTTCCTAACAAATATAGTGACTAATCACAATAAGCTGCATCACTGTACTGCAGTACACATCATTCCTCTGTTAAAAGGGTGGGTGGTTCAGAAAGAGAAATTTAAAGACTGCCTAATATCCATAATATTGTGAAATTGTAACATAAAATAGAGAATCTTATTCAAAAAATGACAATATTAAAAGGTCCCTGTCCTGGATAAGTGACACTATCACCTCTTCTTCATCTCTCTTCCACTAAATCTTGGCCTCCCACGTTTTCTTTTTTCCTAATATTTTTTCATCACTTCAGTTAGAGACTCTCAATCCTATTGACACTTAAGAACTAAATGGTAGTTGGATGTTGCTTGGATTTGGGAGAGCCTGTGCTTCCCGGAACACACTTAAAAGCCAGGGAATTTAGGCTCTTTGGAGTTAGTCGGAAGGTGTGGGCTTTGAGGATAGGGCTCTTGGGCACCTGAAGCGGCGGTTAGTGGCACTTCAGTCCATTTGTAACCCAACTGGTGCTCCTCTCCAGAGACAGCAAAACTATCACATCAGACCAATCTAATCTCTTCTTATCACAACCTAACAAGAGCTCGTGGATAGAAAGCTAGTAGATGCAAATATAATATAAATTTATTAATTTTGTTAATACTACTTCAGAAGCAAATTAGGGTAGAAGGTTTATATAAAAAAATATTATTGGTTTGTACAGAACTGCAAACAGTTTTATTCTGGGAAATTATAACTAACTCAGAGTCAAAATGGAGAGGTGTCCTGAGAAACACTTATTGAGGGTCTGTACTACTAGAGGAATTGTTTAATATTTGCATTGAAGAGATGCATGATGGAAGAGACAGCATGACATTAAACTCAAAAACGATCTAGATGGAAGGAAACTAGCTTGCTGGAGGACAAGTTTTAATTCAAAATAGAGCTTTGACAATTGGAGATTTAATCTGAGAAAAATACAGCACACTGACAAATGCCAATTAGTACATAAGCACAGGAGAGTAAATCAACCGGCTTAGGAGTTGTCCTGCAGGGCAGGAGCTGTGGGTTACCCAAGATGACTCCTGAACTGCCTCCTATTGCTTCAAGAAAAGTAAACATCAAACTGAACGCTTGATTTTAATGATAAGGGTAAATAAATAATAATAGTTAAACCTGCAGTGCACATGGGCTCATCCTTCCACCTTACCCAGGACTGCTAACAAGGCCTTATTAAACACTGTGTCCAGTTTTGGATACCACACATCAAGAAAGGCAGAATACAACTGAGAGACGTGTCAAAATGCCACATGGAAAAATTGAACAAAATGAGGTTGTTCAGACTAGAGGAAAGGGACTGCATGGTGACATGATACCAGTCAAATAAGCCAAAGACAGGAGAGACCTCCTAGTCATTCTGTTCTTCAGGCCCACTGTAGAGAAAAGAAGAAGCAGTGGTTATAAATGATCACAAGAAAGCATCAGTTTAGACACTAGGACAAGCTTGGGTGGTTGGAAGTTTCCAGATTGGGACCTTTATGAAAGTAAGAACAGTATCACTGAAGATAACCTTGCCTTAGAAATTTGGCTGGACAAGGTGATCTATTTGAAACTAATTCAGCCCTCTCATTAACTATCATCTTATTGATGTTTAAATCTCTGGTAAGCTGTTTTGTTTTTGCAAAAGTCTCAAGGAGTAGTGTAATTTATACTTGAAAACTTAGTCTTACGTTTGTTTGTTTATTTGTTTTAATGTTCAAACCATAGCAATATTGAAGTTTGAACATGCAAAAAGTTATTGAGCCTCTATGTTCCGCGGTAACGGAATGGCTATGGGAAGACCTACTGTTTTCAGTAAGAACATCTGCACATCTGGCACTGCTTAATTCATCTGCTGCTCTTCCAGGGACCTCCTCAGCCATAGCATAACTCATCAATAATGAAATAGAGAGGAGGAAATGAGGATACAGGGGCTAGATTCATCTCACCTACCTTCCCATATCTACAGTGTAAACATCTACACCTGAACCACCCAAACTCATCTCCATTTGTGGCCGATACGAAAGAGCGGGCAATTCATTTGACCCATTTCAGATGCCTATGTCAGGCTGAGAGGAACCGAGCAGAGTCCTCCCTGCTGACTCGGTAAAGGCAGCCTGGAGGAACAGCTCGGGCAGGGCGGTTACACAGCAAATGGTCTCATTTTGCTGGATAAACTGCCCCCGTGTGCAAGTTCCGTGTTCAACAGCCTCCGCAGAGCAAGGGTAGGTGCAGAGCAGTGCTGGTTTGCAACTAGAGCAAAGGGAAAGTGATGGAGAGGAGACAGCTCTTTCCCTCCACACGAACCCCTACAGCTGTTGACAGAAGATCAAGCTAGGAGGCAGAGTTCATAAATTGTGCTGAAATGACTGACCCCGGAGAAAGCAGTACCATCGTTCAAATTACATTAAAACTAGAAACTGTATATATCATGTCAGGGCTGATATCTTTCAGCAGTGTATTGCTGTTTATTTTATATTGCAAATACAGGTAATACTAAAAAAGATAGCATTTCTTCCCTGGGGTAGTGCAGCCAAAGTCTTAAGATTAAGATCATAGAGTTCATGGAGGATATATACTCATTATCAGACTGTTGTATTTTCAATCATTACAAAAAGTTGCTTTCAAAAGTAGAAGTACTCTATATTATTCCTAGCCCTAAATATTTTCTGGAAAATTTCAGTATATTCAGTAAAACTGTATTTTGCAACTGAGAAGAGAGCAGGATGTGCTTTTCAGCCCCAGTTTTGGGGGATTTAACCCTGCTCATCTCTTCCAAATCAGATAGATAGTTGTCTTCTACTCTGAACTCAGCAGTAGAGTTACATGAAGTAAAATGAAACCTTACCAAGAACTCACGTGGCATTACTGTAAGTGCCTCCCCCCAAAAAGCAAGGCATCCTGACTGCTTCCATGACTCTTGAGTTTCCCAGCTCTCCCTTATCCCCTCTCCTCACTTCCTCTCTCTGCAGCATTTTCCCCGCTTGTATTTATTGGAGTCTTCTGTTCTGCGATTGCATTTGCCACTCAAGCCCCATACTAATGGCTGAGTGGAAGCACCCAATTAGCTGAAGCAATTCATTTTCAGGTTCTTTTCTGAACATTGCTTTCCGCAGTGCTGCAGTCATTCGCACGCGGACAATCACTTGCAGGAAAAAAAGAAAAAAAAAAAACAGGAAAANACTTTCCGCAGTGCTGCAGTCATTCGCATGCGGACAATTACTTGCAGGAAAATAAAAAAAGCAGGAAAACTTTTAACTCTGGAGTAACTAGAGATGAGAGAGTTTTCTCAAGCACATGCAGGATCTGATTGTTTGAAGATCCAAAATGGGAAAAACAGAGCAAGGTTGCCAAAGACCACACTCTAGACTGCGGACTTCTGAAAGTATCCAGGGCATCAGACTGGATCCCTCTAAGCTTTCCAATAATATCCATCAGGTTTTACAGGAAATAGTAACAAGTGCCCTGATGAAGTAACTAGGCATTCCAAGAAGATTTCTGAGATTTCAATGTATATTGGACATATATATTACAGCCCTGAAAAATCAAACTGAAGAACACATTCAGAATCCTCTGAATAAGCAGGGTATTATACAGCAGGCCCCAGAGTTTCCTTGCAAAGACTTTTGAAAATACTGGTGTCAAAATACTGGGTACTGGCATTGTGATGGGAAAAGACTGCATAACCCTGGCATGCTAATGCTACTTAACATCAAGAAGGGGCTCTGCTGAAATGATTCACAAATAAGATGTTATGCTTTCCTAAAGTGCCAAACAAATGACATTCACAAGTTCCTAGTGATATTTGTTCATACATAAAGCATTCCCATGTCATTGTCATATACGAGGTCTGAAGAAATTTTAACACGCAAAGGCCTATCATCTCTTTTGAGGCTAATGAAACTATCTCCATTATGAAGTTTCCTAAAGCAAGCTCTTAATTTCCTGCTTTTAAATAGCAGAGTTAAAAAATGATCCGCCAGTATTTTACTTGCATACCCGCTTATTTTTTTCCAGTGGTGGCAGTCACTGAAACTGCATTATAAACAAACTGTGCAGTCACCAAAAGCTAAATGCATGGGTGGGTAGATAAGTAGGTGCAAGGCTTCCACATGGCGATCACTCTCTGGAGATAACATTGGAAATAAAGATACATCCTGTTATTACCAATTTAAATTGTCTTCCAGAAAGAAAAGGTGCACCCCATTAGAGAACACAAATACCTGTGGGATTATTCCGTAATGCAGCAGAAATAAAAAAGAAAACACCAAAAAAATCAGTGAAAAGAACAAGTGCAAGTCAGAAAGGCCATCATGGCCATGGTGATGAGTGAAATCAAATGTTATTTTTACAGCCTGTGATACCAACAGATCCCCTTTTCCAGGATCCTGCAAAAGAATTTCTCATAGGTTACTACAAGGAAAGCACTGAGTTTCTGTTTCCCATCAGCATCTGAAAACGAGTTGTCCAGTGAAGTCCAACAGCACTGAGAGCCTTTTAATACACGAGGACAGGTTTCAAACATCATGGGTGGCACCCTGATGCTAAGCAATATGGGTTCTGACAGAACCAGTAAACCCTGAAAAAAGCTGCAGCTGCACTCCAGAAAAAATAGCTATGTTTATAAAGGCTTCTGTTAGGTTAGAAAAACATTTTGACAGAAAACGATCTTTTTTTCCCCCCTTTTTCCACGGCTATGCTGATTACAGAGGTAGAAAGAAATAGGACACAGGAACACAGGAACCTGAGAATTTTCCTCTCATAGTTGCTGAGCCAGAGCTGCAGGCTCGTCGCGCAGCAGCCCACATGCAATTTGTGCATCCTTCTAACTGCCACGCTTGGTGGTCTGACCTTTAAGAGAGATGATACTGGGAAAGAAATACTGTGCTGTCTACATGACAGAGGATGGCAAAAATGCTGAAAATCATTTAATCTTCAGGGTATCCCAAAGATAAATTACTAGCTAACACCTGCTAGAGAGAACAAAAACTGACCACACCACAGGTTAAACATATCCTTAAAATGGAGGAGCTCTCCATTGATCAGTGGTATTTAGAAAAGGAAATCTAAATTCTGTACCATTACGGCTCATGTAGAGGAGCCTTTTACAAGGAATGGCTAATGGAATGACTTCATTATTAATGTTTCCTCATATTTTGCATTAGGAGATTTTATTCCACTTGCATATAGTTTTTCCAGACTATTTTTTTTTTCAAGTGTATGGCTTGACATTTTTTCGTGTCCAAATGCCCAGCATCTGCCTTTAGAGTATTCAGAAGATGCTAATGTTTCTCTTTAGGAAGCAGCAGGTCTTATGCTTTGCACAAGGACTTGCCATCTGATATGGAGATTTTCTGTACTGTTATTTCAGAACAAACTCAGGCAAGCTCACTGCCCAAACGAATAAAAAGTGCTTCTGCTTTCCCAGTTAAAGGCGAGTCAGCTGGACTGAGCCTCTCAGACCACATTCAGGCTAGCACATCAAACGCGCCTGGTACCTGGTGCAGAGCCCAGCTGGCCTGGCTGGCATCGCACGCATTGGTGTTCCGCTCTCCTTCTCGCCAAAGCCCCAGGGCTGCCTCCTCCTGGCCGTGCTGGGGTCCAAGCTGTGGGAATTGTGTGGCAGAGAGCTAGTCAACCCAGGGCAAAATGAACTCTGGGAACATAATCCTGAGGCTGTTTAACTAACTAGTGCCCTCAGAGTTCCTGCCACAGCTTACCCACGTGCCATCCTGCATTCAAACGTGCCTTAAACTCGCATTGTTCCTGGACAAGATTGAATCACACATGAACCATCTTCACACCTTTTGGCCAGACTTGGCAGTGGAAAGTCAAACTTCACTTGAAATGGCTCCTTCTGTCCTTCTAGAAACCTCCTGCCGACTTGGGGTCCAGGCATCACACAGAAAGAAGGTCCGTGGGTACCTACACGCTAGATCTGGTGGGAGGCCTCTGGGCAAGACAGGGCGAAGGGCATCGTGAGAGGACATTAGAAGGAGATGGGAGAGAAATATTCCCTCCTGAGAAGCCACAACCCATCATGTAGCTGAGTAGCTTCATGATGCTACTCTGTGTGCTCCAGAGGGCAGGAGCTTGGTGGAAAAAATAATCAAAGTTATTATAATTCACACAAGGAAAGATTTCACAAGAAAGCTTGATTTTGCCATAGTTTGTCTTTCCAATGTCAATAGCATACTTTAAAACAAATTTTCTGGCTTATTTTTTATTTTTTTATTTTTCACTTAAGATAAAAACATGTATGTGTGTATGGGTATATTTTAAGATATATACTTACATATGCGTGACCGCAATGTGTCTGTTAGTGTGTACAACAACTTGACTCATAACCATTTCAACTTGTCCTTCGCAGAAAGTTATCCTTTCTGTGCTCAAGGATGACAGGAGCGCTCTAGGCAGTACAGCTTTTGCTGAACCCAGAAATCTCAATGAAATGCCATTTTGAAATGGCAAATTTAACTAAAGAAATCTTGTAGTTAAATGATTTAAACTCTTTTTTTCCTTTGTTTTTTCAGATAAAAATTTTTTTCAGAAAAAAAAATATATTGGGCCCTAGACCATCCTTTACATGGCATTTTGGAAGGCTGTAACATGCCCTATTGTGCTTCTCTGTCTGTACCTGCAGTGGGAATGAGCTGCTGACCGGGGTCAGCTTTAAAACTGAAATATTACTTGGCTTTATTACTGAAAAAATCAAGTTTAAAGCAAAGGTAGCTTGTAGTTAATACAAGCATGGCAATAGAGACTGCAGCTAACATTTTATATTTGATAGTAGATGTTGTGGAGCAATTTTACACATAGTCTGTTTGATGGTAAAATTAGGGAGTCACTGGTGGTTAAATTTGTGAGGAATTCCCTTCAGATGTGCAGCTTCATAACTGAGAAAGTCAGCATTTGATTTTCCCATAAAGGAGACTGTTCTTCAGCAATGCTTCCTGCCTTTTTTTGCTTTTTTTTTTTACCTTTTTTTTTTGGCAAGGAAGATGTGTCAAATTAGTTCATAACTTTGCAGAGTTTTAGATATGGAAATATAAATGATGAATCCTAATATGCTAAGAAAATACAAAGGATTTGGAACTCTTCTAAATATTAATTAAATCAGATAGTCTAGAAACTAATTAATATAATTTAGCCTTTGCTTTGCAGAAGCAATATGAGAGATTCACAGATAATAGGTCAGATGGAGAGATGCAGCCTGAATGGTATGACCTTTTAATACAGCGCTTATTTTAAATTTTATTTATTCATCAGTGCCCATATTTCAGTTATGAGATCTGACCGTTCCCGTTAGGGACTCATTTTGTCACAACAGTCTAAGCCCCCCTCAATCTTTGGAATCAATCATGGGCACATTTTAAATAAAAATCTAACACACAAGATTAAAAAGAGGGTCAAACCCAGGCTGATTAATTTTTTTGTCACATCTGGCATTTAGTAATTATTTCTGTGTCTTAAAATGCAAGAGCCCAATTCCAGAAGAAATGGATTAGCCATGCACGTACCATGAGACAAATCCAGACGCTTCCCTAATAATAAAAAATGCCCTTTTATCTCATAAAAACACACTTGAAGAGCCCTCACGCTCCTCTGTGCATTCTGGGCATGAAATTGCAGCGCCGCGGTGAGGGCCTGGGTGAACATGGCCATGAGACAACAGCACCATCTCCTGACCAGGAGCCGCTTGAACCACTTGGACGTGTTGGTCGCGATGCGATTGAAACAGCCAGCAGACTGGTGTGCGATTAAAACAACGCTACGCCCGGGTTCTTGCAGCACCAGCACTGGGATGCGGGAGGTGTGTTTGCTTCAAGGAAGGAACGAAAATGCCCACAGTTAGGAAAAAATTTCAAAATTAGCTGTGGCCACCTACCCATTAAGGGAGCAAGCAGACACACTGTGGGGTTATGCACGGCTGTTTGAGAGAACTGCTCTCAGTGAGCAGCATTCACATTTATGTGTATATTTAATCTTTATTTACTCCCCAGGAAATGGCGTACTACTTTTTTTTTTTTTTTTAATACATATAACTATGCAGGGCTCTTACACAGGCACTCCTTTCAAAGCCTTCTGGTTCCTCTTAGATGAGGCCTAAGAAAGACATACGTAGATGCTTATTTGCACTCCTAGGTCCTTCAGTTGTTCTTAATGCTCTAAACTCTTCAGTACCCATACTTTACCACAGTGAACATGGAATTAATATTAGGTGCCGATCTGGGGGTGGGGCTGAAGGTTTAGTATCCACTGCGCTGTCTGGATAATACAGGACAGAGATGCAGCTCTGATTTCAAGTTACCTAAAAGGGCAGCGAGTGCCCACAGAGGCATCTTGGGGATAGCCCTGACTTCAGGCTCACTTGGCCCCACATAACCCTGAACACTGAATACAGAGCTTAGGAGCTTAGGAGCAGATATTCTCAGCAACTGTCCTATCTTCCATCATTTTCATCCTATCTCCATAGCACATCCTCCTATAGCTAGAAGGACATTAGCTTACTAAATCCAAAGACACTGGGATTGATTACCGACCTTTCAGAGAAACTTTGAATCTCCCTTTACAGCAGTTTTCTTCAATCAAACTAACAGTGTTTCATGCCTGAGCAGCAGAGGCACCATCTGTGCCTCTGTGGTTGGGCTTCAAATGCTACAGGGGCAATGGCCAAGGCTGGCCTGAACTGGGGCATCTTATTGCTTGTAGAAGACAGACTGCCTGAGAAATGCAGGTTGGCGCACTGTGCTGGAAAGAAAAAGCTTCAAGTTGAAACCGAGCAGTGTTGTTCGAAGGCAGAGCTGCTGCTCTCAGGAACGGCGTGTCGGCCACGCTCTTTTTCCTCGAGTCCAGCAGTGCTGAGGGCAGCCCACACCTCCGTGGAGATCCTCCCATATGCTCGTCCTGCCTCCAGAGCTCCCCGAAGCAACGTTCCCGATGCCTCCTTGGCACGGGAGAGCACAGAGCACTGTGAAACCACGAGAGAGAAAAGGAAGCCCATCTGCTAACCCCAATTCCCAGTCCTAGCCAGCCACAATAAATAGCAGGATTTGGACTAATTCAGTTTTCAAAATCAGCACAGAGCCCAGGCAAGGGAGCTCTCCGAGAAGTGCTGTGTTGCTCAAGCCCTGCTATGGGTCCAGCTGAATTTCCAGCACCAACTGCTAGGCAATGTTTTGTCAAGCACTTTCTATATTTCCTGACTGGGAGCTATTTGAGTCTTCTAGGCTACATATCAGATCAAGGCTATCAAGGGGCAGGTAGGGACTGCAGAGGCACAACCGGGGAAAAAAAAAAAAAAAAAGACCTGGAAAACATTTAGATTTAATACAAGATCTTGAGTGATTATGGAAAGACCAAGTCTAAGGAGACATGGAGAAGAAGACTCAGCGGAGCTGAGAGACAGTGGCTCTGTGGGTCTTCTACCTCAGTCATCTGCACGTAGCAACTGCGGCTGTGCTGCCTGCCATCATGACGCAGCAAGAACCTCAATCCTGTCAGCTGAATAAGAATTGCGAATTAAATGCCACGGTGCATATCTGCATCTTTTCAGATGTACTTTAATCATCTAATTAATTCCAACATTCAAAAGTGCATGACTCTGCTTGCAATTATCAGCTCTTTTCTGCCTACTCAGAGCAATCATCCCTCCGTGCTGAAGAAAAGCAGGTCTGTGCCAGTCTATATTTCTAGTGCTATCTGTAAGTAACATATATCTCATCTCTGAGGAATCTCTCATTCTGAAAACCTTCATTGTTACACTTGAAGAGAGAAGCATGTAAATTGTGATCGACAACATTGTCTATGGACATGAATACTAAATTTGTACTTGTTCCTATAAGAATAAAGGAAAGGGGACATTTCATAGGATTATTTTTAATGAGATTATTTTAAAAGCTTTTTGGTTTTATTATCTTTCCTGTGCCACATACTGGTAATGAGGAAGATACGCAACATTGCATGAAGTAGTAACAGAAAAAAATCATTATGCAGTGGTCTATTACAGGCTTATTTGAGCACATTTTGTGCAACATTGACATGCTCCATTAGGATATATAACCTGTTTCTGTTCATTAGATGAATGCCAAAACCAATAATCACACAGGCACTGGGAGCCACTTCTGCCCTCCTATAAAAGCTGCACTCATTTGCTTTCTACCCAAAGCCGTTTTGAACGGGCAGCCTAAAATAATTAAACAAGGAGCTGCCGCTTCTGTTGTAAGAATCTCTTTTGCTACAGTAGCTCCTGGAGCCATTAAATCAAGAGCCTGATCCATTTTATAGTTTTATATGGGAACTTGGTCATATACTAGCTTCATTTGTCACTTGACCAGTTTTGAGCTTTCAACCCAGCACAGCAATATTTGAGAACTGCTGATAGAGTAGAACTGTATTCCTTAAGTATTGTTTTGCATTATGATAAGAAAAATATTATCATTAAAGTGTTTCTATGAACTCAGTTCAGTAAAACTCAGTAAAAAACACTGCTCTCTCGCTGAGCTAAAACACATTTTTCATTGGATCTGCAAACTGAATTCATTTTATATAATCTTCTCGGATTCTGTCATTCAGCTTATAAAAATCATTACCCTGCCTGGCCCCCGGCACTCTTTCCCCACATCTGATCAGCGAGTCCTGAATACATGCATGTGTGAAGGGGTTCTTCATGCTCCGGGGGACGTCGAAAGCACGAGATGCTATCAATATCCACCGCCAGCTAATGGAAACTCCATCTCTGCAGGGGCTGAACAAGCTGATGATTGGTTGTTAATTATGTGGGGCAAGTTCAATTGCATTTCCCTGCAATGGGTTGTAGGTGTTTGACCATGATATCTAGCTGATTTATACACCCATTTAATTGCATTACAGCCTTCATACTTGCAATGTGCAGACTCTTATTAAGTGAATAATTCTGAGATATACTGGTTATCTCATTTTTAAGTGCTTTTAAGTGCTTACACACCAGTTTTATTATATGAACTCATAACATATTTTCATTGTATATTTATGCAATAGACCAAACTACAAAGGCTATTTTACCTTGTGCTTTCCTAACTAACTCATTTCTCTGTTACCAAAGAGGCTTGCCATTTCTCTCCCCTTTTTCACCTTACCTCAAAAGAGCCATCTACAGCTGCTGTATCTAGTTCCTCTTCCCAGCTCTTTCCTTGCTTCCATTTGCTTTGATTCTGCCTCCCTTTAGAAACTTTACTGCTCAGGGCTCCTACAACCTTTTTGGAGAAAGAGATATCGATAGCATCATCGGCCTTAATGCATCTTCTGCATTCAGAGAGCATCTTTTTTCTTGATATCCCGGCCTCCCTTCATTTCTCTGATCCCTCTTTAATATTTCCTTCTGCTTTGTGACTCATGCTCCTTTCTCCTGCACTTCAGCTCAGTTTTCTCCCTGTGCTACTTCATTTATCTCGATACTCAGAGTCCATTTCAGCTTCTACCCCATTGCCTTACGGATCTACAGCTCCTTTTGCCTCCCTCCCTCCAGGTTCACGTCTCAGCCAGGTTCTCTGCCTCATCCTGGATAGAGTACCAGCACCCCACACTTCACAGGCTCCAAGCTGAATATTTTACTGTCTTTCCAGACTATCCCCCCGATCTCCCTTCCCTGTCACAATTCAAAATGCTGCTGTTCTCCTTCTAACACTTCCACAATTTGGCAGGCATAGTTGAGTTTTCCTTTACATTTTATCTCAGTCCAAATATTTCTGTCAAATCTCGCTCCCTGTCTCTCTCTGTCCCTCGGGGAAAAAAAAGTTATAATTCTGACAGTAAATGGAAGTCTTTGAGGTGTTTCTTTTTTTTTCTTTTTTCTTTTTTTCCCTGTATATTTCCAGACTTAGTAATGCAAATCCCATGAAATTGGGAAAGGGAATATTTGAGATCAGTGCAGACATTAAGAGACGCTCCGCCCCTGCCGAGTCCAGATTTGTTACATTTCCAAAGCAGAGGGAAAGAGCACCAAGGTTAGTAGTAAAGGCTACAGGAGTAAAGGATGCAAAAACTAGTATGAAAACTTTGAAGTTGGAGCCAGGAGAGGCACCTTTTTCTGTAACACATGGTTTGGACCCATTCGGGTGATAAATAACCCTAAATGGTTCAAATGAAGGTCCGTCTCCCTAGAAATCATTTTATATTGGTGGGACAACATTTTGGATAGGCAGTTATTCTTGTTATCATAGCACCAACACTTAGGGTTACGGAGGATCTGCTCGGAGTTGGAGTCTGAATAATGTTTTCATCTACTCGCTCAAGACCTTTATCCAGCTTCCAAATCTGAATCACAGTAGCTGTATTCAGTGCCTGGAAAAACAGCTCCATTCATTATCACCCTCCCTTGCTCTCTCCAGCACTCTTTAGGTTGGCAAGTTGCCACCAGTGTTTTTGCCCTTAGTTTATATTTGTCTTTGCATCCCGCTGGCTCAGTACGAGCATTTCTTTTTGTGTTCTCTCTTCTATCAGGAACTGTAATTAAAAACTGCAATGTTAGAAATACTTTTTTAAACTGGCAAGTCCAGAGGGAGATGCAGCTGCTTACTCCGATTCCACAGCTTATTTGTCAAAGTGCAGCCCTACAAACCCCACCATAGGCAGCCACGGGCCCAGTGGGGCAGAGGAGCGTGTGGCCCGAGCGCTTAGAGGTGTCGACACACCACCAAACTGGTTTCTATTCTGCTTCTTGCTCCACAGTTGTAAAGGCAACTGGGAGTTTTATAAAATCCTGTCTGTAGTCTGTAACAACTCATGCATTTCTGATCATATCTATGGATTCATACTTAATACCTCGGAAATTAGGTGAGAGAATATCGCTATCAATATAATCCTTTAAACATTTGTATTATACCCAGGTGCTCTTGCTGCCACTTTATCTTGTTTGAGGTCCTGTCAGGCTATTTTTCAGGTTTATGACATGATTTATGCCCTTGCTGTTAGAGTGAAACTTATTTCACTGGAGTAATCATGGTTTCCAGTCTATCTTTTATCAATGCCACCAGCTCACTCACCAGCCTAGTGTTCTTCATCCCGGGCCCATCGCGTTGTTGTGGTATTAGCCTTCTCTGGAGGAGGCTGAATTGCTTTTATTGCTTCCTGCTTGAACAACTGCTAATCTCTCTTCTGGACTTTTTCCGGGAGGAGGGCTATACTTGTGACACAACCAATTCAAATTGCCCTTGCCAGGATCTAATAGATCAAAATATCTGTCTTGCTTTTTCCAAGGTCAGATATTTGATTTCCTTTAGAATCAGTGATTTAGAAGCAAGTGTCCTTTATGTCTGAAATGTTTGGGGCAGTCGCCCTTCGATCCCCTCAAACTGACGAACTTCCCCACATCCTGAGTTTTCTGATACCAACCTGCTCATCACTGCTACCTATAGCCGGACTCTATAGGTGTTTACAGCCTGTAAATCCCACTGATTGCCTTTCCTTTTCAGAATGCAAACTACCCAGAATTTGATGTTAGAATCATGTTTCCCTGATTTCCCAGGATTTTTTTAGAGTACATCTCCTAATTTGCTAAGCTGAGCTGCTAAATGATCCTCTTTTAAACCTAGTGTTGGGTTGTTTAAGCTTCCAGGAACTCCAATTGATTTCACGTGGTTTTGTTAAACCAGTAGCTGAACTCCCTTGATGCAGACAGGAGTCAGATCTTCCAGGGTCAGGAGCTTAAGCAGTTGCCAGACAAACACACGCTGTTCACAGCCTTCACCAAGTTCCCACTGTGGCTGCATGCCCTGAAGTGAAGAAAGGGAAGGGAAGCTCCTCTTTCTAAACTAACAAATTAAATTCCCCAGAGATCAAACAGTGAAACTGCAGCACTGAGCTGCCATTCAGTTACCTTTGAAAGCAATGCCTGCAGCACAAGATCATTCTGAGCCTATATTTTCCCTCCTCAGCATCTCTTGGTGTTACTGGTATTGTAACTTCATACAGGTCAAGCCTGCTACCAACCTACTCAATGATCAAAACATGACATTATATATACCGTGACAGCAATGACTGATAAAATGTGGGACCTCATTACACGCTGCTGCCATTTCCATGAGGATTCTCAGTTTCTAATCCATCAGGTGCCATTATTTGAAGTACTTTATTCTTGCCTTGTGAGTCAGGCTCTTGTCGCTGTGCCCTGGTGAACTGAAGTTTCTCTGGCAGCTGGTGGCTCTTCAATGGGGCTCAGTTGGCAACATGTGAAGAAAAGCAGTTAGTGGTGGGGAAGGATGGAGGTGTGAAAAAAAGGTAGGGAATGAAAGCAAAAATACAGTGAAATTCTCTCATAAGGATAAATGAAGGGTCTTCTGGATACTGAGAGATAACTGTGTGTATATGTGTGAATGTCAGGTCGAACTTTTGAACTCCCAAGTCTGATCCTTGCTGGCTGTGCCAGTGTGGGCTGCACGTAAATTCTGGTCGCTCCTGGACACATCCCGAATCCTTCCATCAATAGCAAGGCCTGAAACAGAACCACCAAAGGGTAGACTGGTCATGCTGTGGGCTTCCGCACATGGACTACTTCCCTGGGAACAGGAGGGGCTTGCAAAGGGGTGGTACCAAAAAGAGAAAGCACTCCCGAAAAGGAGTGGAAAGAGAAGATCCTGGTGGAGGAAAGATCGTGGGAGTAGGGGAAGATCCTGGACTCACCATCCTGTCACAGTCCCACAGACAGGCCCTTAAAATCTCCCTGACCTCCTCAAATACAGCCTCTAACCAGAATCCAACTATTTTTCTGCCCAGTTCACCTGGACAAACCTTGGAGAGCAGCAACCGCCCTGCCGCACTGCTATGGGCAGCCTGCTCAGGCACCTACGTATGTGCAGCATCCTCGGACCAAACTGCGAACCTTGGCTTTTGCCTTCAGCTGGTGTTATTTTTTATATGTCTGAACAAAACCCTTTAGTTCTTGTTCTTGATAAAGCATCAAAAAAATAAGTCTCCTGCTGCTATTCAGAATAAACCTCCCAGGTAAGTGGATAGCTGCACGTGCAAGTCCCCCTGCCGCTGCAGTTCAAGAATTAGTCTCGTTACTCCTGCTGTAAGTATTTAAGGGATGGGCCTGAGTCGCATGGTTGGCTACCACTTAACAGAAGGGGGAATCACTTCTTATCTGGAAATCTCTCTCTGTCGTCCTCGACTCTTGCGGGATGACAAAAAGCTGAACTAAAAGAAGACCCCTAGCTTTTTTACATAAAATATAAAATGACATAAGCCTATATAGGCATATATAGGCATAGGGTTATAAGCATAACCCTATGCTTATCATAACACACTGGGACTTCATAAAGCCTCTTTGAGCTGTTGTAACACAAACAACAACAAGAATTAGAAGACAGAAGCAATCATATGAGACAAAAGCATAGATGCTGAAGAAAATGATGAACAGGCAGATGTAATCATTCTGAGGTTTTTTTTCAAGTTGCCTGGATTCTAATGGTCCAAATCGCCCATTAAAAATAAAAAATGTATGTATAACTCAACTATTTTAAATCAACCTGGTCTTACCGGTTCAGTGGAAGCAGATCTAGATGGACTATATGGACTAGCTGAAGATCTGCTTTTGCTACTAGAAGGTGGGAGGAACCACTGGGGTCTTTGGCCAACCCACTGCAGGAGGAGGAAAGCAATATACATGGGAAACAAGGTGAGAATGAATGTTTCCATTAACTTCACTTCCACATAAACATCAAAGTCTAACTGGGATCAATTTACAATTAAGACCATTAACCACAAGAAGGAAGTTACTCATTTTGAAACTGACAACATAATTGTTTATAGGCTACTGTCTACAGTAGCAGAATTTCCTAGGAGGAGATTCGCTGGTGCTCAGCACTGGCTTCGGGACTGATGTGGTCTGAAGAAATGGTACTTTGAGGTGACCCAGCATTTGGCTCCAGTAACGAAAGTTGCAGCCTCAGGAATTAGGTCCATTAACAATGACGGGTTTTTTTTAATGGAAAGTGTGACTTATTTGATTATCCATTTAGTCAGAACATGATTGCTGAATACCCTTTAGAATAAACTATTTAAATCAACCCAGTTCTCCCCGGATGTCTTATTAACTACTATGCAATAAAAGAGTGGCAATTACTTGGCTCTAGAATTGTTTTTTCCTTCCTCTAACAAAAACATTTTAAGGCATCACACAAGTGCGCATGAAGTAGGGAGAAGGAAGTCTCGTTTTAGGTTTGGGCAATCAGCCATTCGTCTGGGTTTTGTTTCCTCAAGGTTGATTATTCTTTCATTGTGCTTTAGTGGCAAGAAAGTCTTTTCAGATTGATTTATTCTTGCCTGTTCCTTTAACTCCAATGTGAAGTGTAAGTAACTATCTATATCTGAGTTAGAAGAAGTTTTGTCTGGGTCACCAGGACTTTATCCCTGCCCATTTTCTCTGTTCTGTTGCTCACCTAAAGCACCCTCATCTCTGTTCCTCTTGAGTCCTCTTCTCTTGCTCCCACTCCTGCGTGCTGCTATGACACTAGTACTTGCATGTACCAGGGAGTCTAATGCCTACAACAAACACACATACTTTATACATTTGATATTTCTACCTCATATATACCATATACCCACTCTGCACACAATACATTTGTGTCCCCTGACCAATGCACTTTTTTCCTGCTTATTGCCTCTGTTAATTCACTTCTTCTTAAATCAAAATATTTTGACTTTCTTGGGACAACCATTCTCACTGTAATTGCACAGATGTTCACCATCTCTTTGAAAAGTACACTTTAAACAAACATATGTAATAGTGCTGATTTCTCGTGTTCCAAGCAAGTAAAGAGGAGGCAAAATTAAATTCCTTAGGAAACTGATTATGCCCTATGAGAGAAAGAAAAAAACAATCAACTAACCTGTGGTAAAACTCATTGCTGACCAAAAACAGGGCAAAAGCCAAGCACAACACACCGGCCATGAGGAAATAGTTCATGTCAGCAGGACCTCCTATCTGTCTCCTACCTTTGGCTGCAGAGAGTTTCCAGTAACTCTCTCTGGTTACTACTTACAGTTTTATCTCAGTTCCTTGATAAATTCTGCTGAATTTGCTGTTGTGTTAAGTACAGTCTTTACTCACCTTGGAATAAGAAAAATAAAGTGATGAGTTTTCTAAGCAAACTATTTTCTAGATGGGACCACAAAATATAAAAGGGAGTGAGTGGTTTGGGGCTATTTGCTTAAAGTCATTATTATTTTGGGGGGAGGGAGGAAAGTTGACTACTTTTCCTCCCCGTCCCTTTCAAAGGGCAATAGGGCTTCTAAGGCAGAGCCTAACAAACGCAGTGAGCACCGTGTCACTGAGAGCACCGAGAGCTCTCAGACAGGAGAGCCCTGGGCAGCAGCTCGAGGCCTCTGGGCTGGGTGACGAGGCCTGGGGTGGCTCAGGATTGCATTTGAAAACAGGTTTCAAAATTACAGGTTTTGAAATTACACTAANGGAGTGAGTAGTTTGGGGCTATTGCTTAAAGTCGTCATTATTTTGGGGGGAGCCCAAGTTGGCGCCCTTTCCTCCCCGTCCCTTTCAAAGGGCAATAGGGTTTCTAAGGCAGAGCCTAACAAACGCAGCGAGCACCGTGTCACTGAGAGCACCAAGAGCTCTCAGACAGGAGAGCCCTGGGCAGCAGGCCGAGGCCTCTGGGCTGGGTGACGAGGCCTGGGGTGGCTCAGGATTGCGTTTGAAAAAAGGTTTCAAAAGTACAGGTTTTGAAATTACACTAAGGCTAGAAACTGAGGAGAATCCTCAGTGCTTGTTCCAGCTTTCTGAGAAATTATGACCAAAAATACGCATAGGTGTATTTTATCAGAAATGTATATTCTGGTTGAGCGTATCGGCTGGAAGGGCAGGAGTGCAATAGGTAATTGCACTATCATGTTACTACCACTCTATCATACGCAGCCCGGCTACTTGACATTTATTTTAATCAATTTGTATTTCAAGGTTATCTGTGGGTTCATTCAAGAAGACAACTCCTCAAATACAATTTGGGATATCGTTTCAAGCTTTGGCATATGTGCCTCTTATTGGGGTCTTGGGAGGGGAAAATTCAGTACTGGAAATTTTAATGACGCTGTCGGCATGTCCTGCAGAGATGATGCATAGACCCATAGCATAATTGGACTAGGATGCCTGGGGTTATTCAATTTGGTAATAACTTTTCGATGCACATATTTATCTAGCCATCCAATGTAAAATCATTTGAGCTTTAGGAGAGTTGCACTAATGCGTTTTCAGTTTTCGTGCGTTGTTCGCCAGGAACACTCACACATTTAAAGCTCACCGCGTGGTGCAGGGCGCGTGGCCGTGGCAGCGTGCTCTGCCCCAGCAGCGTGCAGGGCCACACGGGTTCTGCCAGGATTTAGTTTTATGCAGCCAGGACAATATAAAAGGGCCACCGGGTTCTGCCAGAATTCGGGACTATGACAGTTTTATGCAGCCAGGACAATATAAATTCACATCATTTTCATCTCATATAATACAAAGGTGTACTCCTTTCTGAAGTGCATTTTGCATTTGCATTAACTTGTTTACAAGTTACAGAAATCCTTGATAATGCATTTTTAACGGTCCTTCAGAGATGGCCAAAGCATCTCTCTCAGAATTGCATTAGACTGTTCTCTCTGCTTTTTAACGTGTGCTATCGAACAGCATAGTGCAGTAACACATAGATCAGCATCTGTTCATCACAGGGTCAATATCAATCACTTACGGGTGGTGGCACAAAGTATTCAGAGGATTAATTTTCAGTACTAAATTCAATTATCTGTCCTACCATTAGCTAACATAGCAAGCATTTATTATGCACAACAGTATGGATAGTCAGCCTGTCCAGGGACTTCCCTTCTTAAAAAGTCAGTGCGTATTCAAGGGATCAGAAGCAGTCCCCCATGGAAAGGCACAGGAAATACCTAGGCAGAAGCGCAGCCCTCGCCGCCGCTGTGTGCCGTATCTATCCGCACTAGCGCGACGAGGCCACGGGCATCTGACACCTGCTCTTGCGCTTCAGCCCGGTCCGACTTACAATCCCTTCTGGCAGAGTGATCTAGGGGGGGTTAGACGTATAATTCTGCTTAAGTCCAGCCCCGGCAGCCTCGTTCCTGCGCTCCGGACCGGAGGGCCCGCGAGGAGGACGGGGCGCACGCGGCAGGGCCCCGCGGTGCCGCCTTGCCGCGAGCACGCAGGCCGCGCCAGCTAATCCTTGGGAACGAGCACAGCACTGCCCGCTCCCCTTGCTAAGGCGGACAGTGCTCCGTTTTGCAAACCTGCCGTGAGTAGAGGGGAAAACATGAGCGTGAAAAGCCACAAGAAGTGCCAAGGCACTGCCTGGCAGAGCCCAGAGCAAACCCACCTCCTGCCCATGCAGGACCCTGAGCGGTGACACGGCCGCACAGACCTCGGTGCAGTAAGTACCTACCCGTGCTAGCGGTTGCTGTAAAGGGTCCGTGAGAGATTTCCTTGGCGCCTCCCTTCCCTGGTTAGTGGCACCGTGACTGACGGCAGCACGGAGGGGTTTAGCGTCTCCCGACTCCCCCTTCGCTCGTGCCTTCCGGCCCGGCCTGCTGAAACGCAGCAGGAGCCGCTGGCGCTGCCGGCCGAGGCCGGAGCCCCCCTCATCCCGTGTGAGTAGGGAAAACGGGTGATCCCAGCTGGATCTGCCAGCGCGTGTCCTCAGAGTACCTCTGCCTCGGTGGCTGACAACGCACCCCTCTATTTGTATGTGTCGGCGTGAGTAAAAGGTGCGAGGAACACGCATTCATTCTGCTTTTCTGTGTCTGCTAGAAGAAATCACTCTTAGTCAGATCTTTCTTGATATCAGTTACTTAAAACATGTAATTAAGTGTTTATTAAACCAGTGAAGTGTCTGGTGAACTAGTGAAGCCTCCAGCAGCTGGCCGGGGCGAGAGGCTCCTTACGGGATTCAGAAGAGGTGGGAAAGTGCACGTGGAAATGTGCCTTAAACAGCAACCTATCTTTCAGGTCTCCTCAACAACTACTGCACTTGGGCGCATTTTCCCAGCTGTGGAGCTCGAGAGCTGAAATGCATGGACATCCCTGGAGAAGACCCAACTGCCCAGGGCTGATCATAGGATAGAGAAAAAGTTATTGTTTTCATTCCTGTAGTCTTCACATTACGATGTCTTTGGTAGAAATCAATTCTAAAAGATTTGTCATCTTTCCACTGGCGTTGAATTATAGCAATCCAAGCATTTCACACATTAATCTTTATTTTCTTAACCAAAATAATTCAACTTTTCAGATTCAGTATCTAAGTATTTTTTATCAATTCAGGTCTCACATGGAAAGGTTACTTTAAATTAAAAAATGAATTACAGGGCAAGACTGTTGTGAAATGAGGGACCAGGCTGTATTGATTGTCATAAATAGATCTGGTATTTGACAGACATCAACTTACGTGATATAGCAATTTTTCTCTGAACATCTCACTGAAAACTTCGTCTTTCTGTGATGAATGAATATAAATTGCTCTTGAAACCTATCGTGCTAGATATATCCAAAAAAAAAAAAACAAAAAAAACACCAGACAAGCAGAAACAGAACTAAATCTGCAGACAAAATCTAGATTGGTTTCAAATCAAGGTAATCTTATTCCTTCTGTCACCTTCTGTAAACAGGATCAAGTTCTAGTCATTAAAAACAGAGACAGAGCTTCTCCCCAAGCTTTTGTGTGTGAGATTAGTATTTAAGCTTTGAGAATGAGCCTCTGGAAAAGACAGACTATGCTTCTGCACCGTTTCTTCTACTTTAATTTATTTTCACTGATCTTTCGTGACCAATTGACCGGTAATAACCTCACCAGAAATTACCTACACAATTGAAGTGTTCTGCTTTTTTTTTTTTTTTTTTTAATATTTGCAGTGCAACACTACAAAGTCACATTCTGAAATACATAATTCAGAAAAGAAAGATCGTGGTTCAGTGATTTGGCTGTTTCTAACACGCAAACCAGCTGTGGCAGTTGTGTCCCTGTTACGTTCCTGCTGGAGGCTGCTGTCATTAGTGGGAAAACCCTGACACGTTATTAGACAGTCATTTGGTAAAGAAATATTCATTATGCAAACCAGCATAAAAGCGCCACAAGCAGAAGCCTCAGCTGGTGCAAACTAACACGGCTTCGCCGCCTTTGGTGCGGCTGTGGCTGCCTCCTCCTCCTGAAAAATTTGCCCTGGATTCCAGTTTACAGCTCCTCTGCTCCCATTCCCAGCAGAAGAAATAATTTAAAAGAATTCATTTGCTAAGTTTTCTTAATTATTAAACATTAAACACATCTATCTGTTCCCATCTCGAAGCTAAAACTTCATACAGCGACATATTTTGTGTGATACTGATAGAAGATAATTTTTCTCTCTTGCTCGGTTGAGACCTTGGTGTAATGTTCTGACTGCTTTCGTTTTCTAACCGGTTTGGGCTCTCTTCTTTTATTCCATCCAGGCAACCAGGCTTCTGCCGCAGAGCTGGGCACGTCCCATGAACCTCTTTCCTCCCAGATCCGTTGCATCGTGTGGACAACGTGATGTTGGTCTCTGACTCTCAGGGAAGGCTCCTGATGCCTCGACCGCTCCTGACAGCAGAGCTGCTCTGGAGACGCCGTCTGACCACGCGGGTGCCGCAGGCCGAATCCATGTGTTGTTTCTCCATCTCCTTTCAGACACACGGGACCCTCAACTTGGGAGCGCAAAACCCTGCTCTTTGCTGCATGAAAGGTGATGAGCTGGTGACAGCAGCAACTCTTGGGTGCACTTTCAAAGGAGGGATTTATAAAAGTCTCGGGAGCACTGAATAAAGTGAGTGCAGCACTTGCCTTCACTTCCTCTGCGTCCCAAGCACATCTTATTGTACCAAGCTATTCTCATTTTTGTGTTTTGAGACCTTAGTCCTTTCTAATCAGTGTCTATAAGTACCTCAAGGGAGGCAGTGAGGAGGATGGGGCTGGCCTCTTTTCACTGGTGGTCACTGACAGAACCAGAGGAAATGGCCACAAATTGAAGCATAAAAAGTTCCACGGGAACTTAAGGAAGAACTTCTTGACAGTGAGGGTGACAGAGCACTGGAACAGGCTGCCCAGAGAGGTTGTGGAGTCTCCTTCTCTGGAGATGTTCAAGACCCGCTTGGATGCAGCCCTGTGCCACGTGCTCTAGGTGGCCCTGCGTGTGCAGAGGGGTTGGACTAGATGACCTCTAGAGGTCCCTTCCAACCTTAGGCATTCTATGGTTCTGTGATTCTATGATTCTTCTTTTCCACCAATAAAGCACAATCCTGGCAAAGTCTCCACCAGAGCGAGTCCTCGAGCTCAGTGAGAGGAGCTGCGGATGAGCTCAGAACGTGCGCTTGTCACAAGCTGGTGGCACTTCTACCTTTGAAAATTCACCTCACATCAAAATGCCGCCCTTTGCTAAAGACAGCCTGAATGCTTGGGGCCTTTAAGTTAGCAACAAAATCCGAGCTCATTGGCTACAATCAAACCAAATAAACACCTCTTTTTTTTTACACAGCATCAGACCCGATTGCAGAAATACTACAGACAGTCATCATCAAAGGGCTCAGGCTCTTGTACTATTTTGCTTTTTCTTTCATCTCCCCTCCGTGTCTCAGGGGTGCCAAAACGACTTGCGTCTCCTCACGCGGCGGGGCCCTCGTGTGGGCGCAGCGCAGTCCCACACGTGCAGCCAAGAGCTCAGCCTGACACATTTCGGGGGGTCAGGGCTCATCTCGGTGGGTCCCACGCGGGGTGCACCCCAGCCCGCTCCTCTGGAGGGCTGTTGGCCATGTTCGTCCTTAACCAACAACTGTGACTTCCCCCTAGTGGCCAACTGTTACCTCTAAATCCTAATGTTTGAAGATTGGGCTGCCTGTTGGCATCAAAAAATTAATTTGTCTGGGAAAAATATCAGCTTCCATTTGGAAAAAAAAAAGGCACTGTATAATTTTAATGGAATGGTAGAGTCTTATCAAATCAAGAATTTTGACCAAGTGTGTGTTGCAAAATAGCCAGGAAGAAAGAACAATCTTTCAACTGAATGAAAGTTCTTGCTGGGTCAGTGAAAGTTCCAGATTTTACATAAAACTGTGGTCTCTGGACACTTGCAAAATGATATTCCCTTATAGTGTTCATTTATAATCGCTCTTTCTAGTGCTTCCTTATGCAGTGTTTGTTCCTCGGGACTGTCAGAAGGCCGAACAAAGGGCACTTCTGCTCTCCTTAGGGAACACCAAAATATTCTAGTCCGTGTCAGCTTTGCTCTCTATTCCATCTGTCCTCTACCTAGGCCAGATTTCTTTTTTCAATTAATTGCCCTAATTTTTCCTAATTTTCCTCAAGAAGCTCTTCAAAAACACCCATGCCAGTATTCCAAGTTTGAACTCTTTATCCTGTAGGCTCTCTCAATTACCAAATACTTTGCACGGCTCCCTTGTCTCTTCCTGCAGTTATCTAAAGAGCTTGGGAAACGCCCACTCTTTGCACTCTTATTAGAGCAATACTAGTCGGATTAGCTAAGAGGAGGAGGTCCCTGGATGAGGCCTTGCCCTATACTTAAAGAAAGCACCGTGCTCCCCAGGTGTGGTACAGCCTTGGCTTCCAAAACTCAGGACACTAGAGCAACTGCCTGAGTGCTTCACTCACCCCAAACCCATGAACCTATGGCCATTTTCTACTAGACTTGATAGAAGTCTGAGAGATTCGTAAGCTTGTTAACGGCTCTTGAAACAGTAGCTGGATAGATGAAAAAAACAACTTGTAGTATTCCGTGGCAGGAAAGTCAAGGAAATATTTACCCATTATACATCATTTGCCAACAACCACTAGTTGGGACTATGGGCAGGCAGGCGGCCTGTGTCCCGCACAGACAGGAGGGACGTTACTGCTTGGAGGGTAAACTGGCTGATAGAAGTCAGCATGAAATAAGATTTTGACAGCTTTAATGCTCAAAAAACCATTTTTTTTTTTTTTAATGGGGAAAGTACCCTATAGCAACTATCTTCCTTTTCTCCTTCCAGCCAGCTATCTAAATTGCCTCTTCCCAAATACATAAGGAGACATGGAATATCATCCTTTCGTTCTTTCCTTTTACCTGTCCCAAGGGTTTCATTTTCATTTCCTCTTTGGAAAGATTGGGAGACTGGGTATTTTTCCTCCTTTCTGTTGTATCCAAAATGTAACAGGAGGCCAGGCACAGTTAAACCTGGTTTATACCAGCAGCTTACATCCTCAATCGATGCCATGTTTGCTTCAGCTGAGAAGGAAGCAGCACTATCTTTCAAACTTCTTTATTTTACCGAGCACCTCGGGGCACAACAGAACAGGATGAAGAGCTGGGTCCTGCCGACAGGAACTCCCTACTGCCCTCTCTCCTTCTGCAATTTGCAACATATGCAACTCCATTACGTGCAAGCTGCCTTCAGTTTTATCCTGCTGCTTTTCCCCAGAGCACAGAAACAACACGGCCAAGTTCACAGTTGGGCAAACTTCTCAAAACCCAAAACGAAGGCACCATTTTTTAGCTATTATGCATTTATATGTTCTGAAAACTTTAGCATCTCACCTACATTTCTGTATAGCAAACAGCTCTGTGCTTTTTTTTTTGTTGTTGTTATCAAAAGCTGTGAGATTACAAGGGTCAACATTTGCTTGCTTACAATCATGGTGCATCAAATCTACTGTCTGTCAAAGTCCCGTTGACCTGTATTTATCTTGACAGTTTGATCTAAAGTTTCCACCTTGTGTTTACAAGGAGCAGCAAGAGAAAACATCACTCCCCTCAGGGATTAAAAACCACGTCCGCTTGTACTCGTGCATCCCGGGGAGCATCACGCGGGGGCGGGTTCCTACCAGCAGCACATTCAGTTATTTCTGTCTTCCTGTGATACTAGTCATTGCTTCTGCCAACTCTCTGAAATGTCCTTTCCTAAGGTGGTAAAAGGCAGAGAAAGATGGGAGACAGAAATACACAAAAAAGGGCAATTATTTTTTGAGAAATGCTTGAAATTTCATCCTCTTCCTGCTTATTTTCTTCTTTAATTCTTCCTTCAGAGAAAAAAGAAACGCTTTCAAGCTGCAGACTCTATTTATTCATAGGCCTTGTCTTAAACACGGGTGCGATTCCAAGTGAAGAGAATTTAGCTCATAATAATTCCGCCACTGCTGAGCACAGAAACCGTATTTTCCAAGGAACAACGTGAGAAGATTACAAGAAAGGAATTATGGTTGGGATATCCTCTTTTAATTCCCTCTGGATTTGTACAACCACTTCAGTGAGCATAAAAGCAAAAATAAATCACGAAAGAGAAAATGCATTAATATTTAATAAATTAATAAATGCATTAAGGAAAATTTATGCATTAATACACTTTGGGGAACAGTAACCAAAAAAAAAGTTTTTCTCCAAAAATGCTTACCATACAAAAGCTTTTATTCTAACAAAACTTTCAAACCCTCATTCCAAGAATTATCAAAACAGAAACAATTATATTTCACACATCCCAATCAGTGCATATTGCTGGAAAAATCAACATATACCTGTACAGAAAACTGGGTAGTCCAGGGTTTGAAGGCGCCAGAACTGTCACTAAGCAGATGACAGAAGCTGCAATAGCCGGGGGGCTCAATTACATAGCTAGCTTGGGGAGCCGACACCACGGCTCAGAGAAAATCCTGCATTCGTGTATCATAGCCAAACACCTTTTTTTTTATTATTATTATTTCCTGGAGCATTTCTCTCTCTTGGAATCCATACCTCTCTTTCAGTCTTCTGAGTAACTGCCCTCCTGTTCTGTCTGGTTCCACTCAGACACAGGATAGACGATACATGAAAAGGACATTGCACTGGATTTTCTGTGCTGTGAAAGATGTTCCCCGCACTTTATCTACTGTTAAATATGCTGTATAAAACAAATGTTCTCAATTCTGTATGTGAGGCAATTTCCTGATTCAGGATCCTACCTGAGGGTCCTGTTTTGAAAAATATACTCATACTTGCACTTACTCCTTCTTGCAGGTACGGAACATGTCTTGCCTCCTCCTCTCCTTGTTCCCTCCTTTGCTATTTTGACTTAAAAATAAATGGAAGAAAATGCAGACAAGACCTAATTTCAATGGGAAATGGTCAGAGACATTCACATTTCTCAAATGGTAGTAAGTAAAGATATGCAACATTCTGCAAATAGCTTGTTTACAGTACATGAATTCCTGCAATATCATGGGAACAAGTTCTGACAGAGTTGTTTCATGTCTCTCTACCACTTGTAATTCTTAATTATCTGGTGAATCAGCTGTGATTTGTACTGTAAACAGAACAAGCAGCGAAATTTTAAAACCACATTTATTTTTAATACAAAATCTGTTGCACTATTACAGAAGTGAGCCTGTATGTTTACCCCCACATGCACAGATAATTCAGCATCTACAATTAAATAAGAGTAAAATTATACTTCTCTTTTACCAAAACCATTGGCAAATCTTATTAAGAAATATTTTCTTTGTGCTTTGTAATCAGTGTTTGCATTACTCCTCTCTTATTTCTGCTCCCATTAAGAAAACTCATCAATGGAAGGCTCAGAGGTGCAAAAAAAGAAACTTCTCACAGCTAACTTAAGATGTGTAATTACTTCAGTTGTGCTTTACCTACAGTATATACAGGAAAGCTGCAAGATGTACTACAGTCTAACGTAATGCACTGGTAAAAGCTCTGAACAGTTTTATTAGGAATCTGCGGTAAATAAGTAGAACAGTTCAACTATTTTGTTTTCACAGCAAAAAGAAAAAAATATATATTTAAGTAGATGCTTTAAAATACCATGCACACCACTGGCTATAGTACTTCTTACACAGTACAACATAAGATTTCTTGTTTTGTTTGTAACATCTAGAAGCATATAGCATCTACACTTTGAGTGTATTTACAAATTCAACAAAATATCTACATATAAAAAGCTTACTTAAAATTAAACTTGATGCAAGTTATGAAAAACCAATTTATTGGCAAATGAAACTGAGCATTCCTTCAACCATAGGTTGTTATAAAAAATTTATATTTGGAGGTAAACATTTGATTGATATAATAAGTGAGAAAATAATTTTGTAACTGATAACGGTGATCTGTGACCACTGAACCACATCAGCACTTGTCAGATTCCTTGAACTCTGTGGTCCCCAGGGGTAACGCTCACCCTGCTGCTGGGTTTGGGTGCTGCCCAAGCTGCCACGTTCATCTGGCTGTGATACAGGGGGAAATGCACTCCTGCTGCTGTAGTCTTGCTGGTATAGGGGTTTTTTTTTCCTTCATAATTTATTTTGCAAGAGTTTATAATTTTGCTGTGTTAGTAAAAAATTTAATTTTGACTTTTTTTTTTTAAACAAATCTTCTAAGGCCATGAAAACTTGTTGTGCTCTGGCTATAAAGTGAGTATTTTATTTTCAAGGGTAAAATATCATACTTCTTTTGTGCAATCTAAAACATTGAAAACCTTCAGTTTTTTTTTAGCACAACAGTTTCATAACACTTTTATTTTACATTGTTACTTTATTTGGCAATGATAGTAGTCCACTAATCACAGTTTACTGCACCAACTGATTTAGTAGTAGAGTGCATTATGGAATGCATATTGTAAAAAGGCACTGAATGTATTTTGCCCTGTGTTTTCTGGAATATTTTCTGTCATTTTAAAGTTTTTCCTTCAGTGACTGTACAAATTCCAAAACGCATTGCAATGCGTGTCTTTCATGCCCTAAAATCAATCCAATGTATTTTGATGTAAAAATAGAACACTGTACTGCTGTAACACTTGATAGATTAAAAAGGCTATAAAGTAATAGGAGCAAAGAGCAGATAATAGGGTCTCATTAAGCATCAGCAAATGCAAGTGTCATACTTAAAATCATTTAGCAATTATATACTGTACATACTGTTCCTAACTGTCTTACAAAAAGACATATGATAGCTAGACATTAAGTCACCAATTTCACAACAATGTCCACAAAGACATTGAAGTTCTATATAATACTACTATAACACTCTGACAATGAAAACAGAATTCATATCCAGGGATTCAGCTGAGGACCGCATAACAAATTATCAAACCAGGTTTTTATAGTGTACACAAGATTATCTGTGAGCTGTGTAGCATTTTTTTCATGCATTATACTGTATTTTCAACAGGAAATAATATTATCAATTGATGTTGTTTTTTTGTGTCACTTCCTTAAAAAAAACAAACACGAGAATACTCAAATTTGGAACCAAATTTGAATTTCTTATTTTGACTTATAAGAACATTCCACTTACTGTGTAATTACATTGTATAATTATATTGGCCTGCATATTCTTAGAGCATAAACCTCTTGTGGTGAGGAGATTTGTTACCTGCATGTTCATATTACACGGAGGGGATGTACAAGTGCTTTAAATGTAACTGAAGATACCGTGACAAGGGATCAAGTTCTTTGATTACACAAATGAATTCATGGCATTTACAGGAGAAGGAGCCTCAGAACTTTCATTTCCTTCTGCAGGTTCTTTCTCTTTTTTACCACTATATTGTCCAATAAAGGAGCCATCCTCATTGAACTGACCGTTTACACCTTCGCCATAGTCAACTAGACTATCATCACTGTCTTCCTTTTTCACAGTTCTGTCTGAAGGAGTCCGGCTTCCTTTTTTTAGAGGTTTATGGTCCTCTGCATCACTGGAGACACGCACACGTATGCATCCCCCCCAGAAAAAAAAAAAAGGAAAGAATTAACGAATGTATTACTCAGGCAAAATCAGCTATGCATGCAATTTAAAAAAGCGAGTGCACAGCCCTGTAACCCTTTAGTAAACCCACATCACATTGTGGAGACGAATCAATATGATGCAGTTGACATGAACACATGGTGTAGTAATGGTTTAAACAGAGAATATCTTCAGTGGAGGAGGGGATTTTGTGGTTTCTTTTTTGTTTCATCGTGCATGATTTTTCAATGGTAAGACTTGTGCTCTTGGTTCAGAAGCAATTTAGATGTAACTGCAAGCATTAAAAAGTGGGTTGTAAAGTTACATAAAAAAATTGCTTGTTCTTCAAAGAAATAGCTTATAATGTGCTGTGAAGTTAGTCTGTTAAACTTCTTAATTCCATTGACTCCTTGAACGTGAATGAAGAATGGATTTGGTTAAATGAAATAATATACTGTTTTTTAACTAGTAAAAAGAAAATAAAAGTGCTGCATTTCAAATAATTGTTATACAATGCAGGCCAGACTTGCAATTTTCCACCTTACCTTTCAAGAGACCTACATATTCCATTAAAAGGGTGCAGAAGAAACAAATGAAAACAGCCTAAGAAGAAAAGCAAAGTCCATATCCTGATAGTGATCAGTATTTTATGAAGTTGCTCTTCAAATGCTAAAACATTTACCGTGTCCAGGTAAAGCAACAATTCAGCTTACATTGCCTAGAACTGAGCAGTTAGGAGCATGCTTAGGCTGTCGGCAGGCAGGACGAAATGCGTTACTCCATTGACCTCTGCTAGTTTCATCCTCACGGCCCTTCTATACTTTCATTATCACTTATCAGATCAACCTGCCTACTCTAACCCTCAGCTGATAACATGTTCTGGCAATGACGATGGTGATTTGGAGGACAACAGAAAAAGGAAAGACAGATCAAAACTACACAGCATATACAACACCACATAGAGTAACAAATATCCTATTTAGAAGCATTTCACTAAAAATCATTACACCGATTTTCCATTAAGCTGCTATTTTTGATTTTTTCATCATCTTTTTCTTGGCTTTGGAATATACTGACTTATTATATCCTAAAAAGATAAACTGCAATATACTTACAAAAAAAAAAAAGTACAACAGAAGTTTTATTTTTCTATACAGATACAGGAAGAAAGAAATGGTAGGNAAATAAACTCTAATATACTTACAAAAAAAAAAAAAAAAAAGTACAACAGAAGTTTTATTTTTCTATACAGATACAGGAAGAAAGAAATGGTAGGAATATAACTGCATTTCCATCTCTGAAAACCTTCAAGTTAAAATATAAGGCAGATGATGAAACTCTGATGAAACTCTGATGATAAGAGAGATCATTTTGGAAGAACTTCAGCTTGACTTTGAGCTGCTGAGCATTTGGTAGGAGGGTAAATATTGCATCCTGGATCTTATGCACCCACTGGCATTGCACGGACAGGGGAGTAACACTTAACAGAAATTCCACTCCAGAATGATAAGCCTCCAGAAGAATGTTTGTAATATGACAAACACAACCATTCTATGAAATATTTTTTAAGAGAGATCATTTTGGAAGGACACTGCGTTTAATAGGTCAATGAGAAATTAGAGGATTTAAATGTCTTAGGTATGAATGTTCCTGTCAGACTAAAAGGATTTTGTCTGTTGTCTTCATGAGAGGGCATTAGAGTCATTAGAAAGAGGCTACACACATGAAATGAAGACCAGGCCCTCACTTTTAAATAGTACTAAGTCCTACTCCCATAGGAAAATGAGCTGCAGTGTTCAATGCTTTTGGAGTGAGAGCACTTAGTAAAGAAGATTGTACATATGATTTGCTTTTTAATTTTAAATAGCTTTATAGCATAAGTAGGAAGGAAAATAATTTGCATTTTCATCACATTCTAAATTTACAGAAAAATGTGCAAATATTTTGAAGTGTGAGTCTATCCAGTGTCATTCAGTAAGCTCTAATATGACATAAATAAAAAGTACATCATCACTATCTTAAAAATATTTACATTTTAGATATTGGATAGTTGACAAAACAAAAATAAGAACTAAAACCAAAACAAAAGTAGAGTTTAATTTCTAAGTTAGATAAAGCTGGATACAGGAACTTTTGCTTTGTTGCTCTTACAGTTTTCTTGTTAGCATTTTTTGTTTATAAATATTTTGCATTTATTTATAAATAAAATTTATAATCTAAACAAGAAATACTTACACGGTTGCATTGCATCTGTGGTTTTTGTATACTTTGGTAAGGATGCAGATTCTACTGTGTGCGTATTTAAAATACAAACAAACAAAACTGCAGGTTTACCCAGGAGTGCAACTGCATGGATTTGGTGACTGGTGTAAGTAAGTGATTCTTTATCTAACTGGACTAAGGCGGTGTGTATTAGATATGACTGAGAGTTTTGGATGGAAGTGAAAGAAAGTGAGGAAGGAAACATAAGAACAAATAGAAGAGGCACAGAAAGACAGAGGCAGGGCAAGTGAAGACAATGGTGTTTTGGACAGCAATTTTATAACTCTGGGAGTACAGAGAAGGGTCCCTCGTGGTCAGGGAAAATAAATGGATTTTCTGTGTGCTGCCAAGAAGTAAGTTGAAAAAGTAGCTGTATTGTCTCATTGTGAATACTGAAGCCCAAAGAGCTATAAAATACTGGCTTTAGAGTATGGAACACATTGCAGAAACATGTTAAAGCCAGAAGTTCTGATATACTGTCTCTGAGGCTTGCTGATCTTGTTTATGATCTTCCATTAAACTGTTCCAAAATGCAATCAGGATAGATCATAATTTATTTTGGTTTTGTTTGCTGAGCGTTAAACTTACCTCATGCAGTATTTTGAAATGGAAAATAAAGTACAAGTTGGCTTGAGTAAAATTACTGTGGAAAAATTAAATGTATGATATATGCCACATACACTGTACATACAATCAATAGTGAGACAGTAAGTACTGGGAACAAAGCAGGAGGTAAGCATGTGTATGAATTCTGCATGCAGATGTGATAGCTAGGAAACTTGAGTCCAATGATACTTTTACTATTTGTTGTTTTACAAATAAATTTCATACCTTTTAAGGATGGCAATTTCTTAATGAAGACCCATACTTACAGATAACCAGGCCATTTCAGTAAGTAACTTGCCATTTTAGTAAGAACAGTGTATTTAATTTTGAAGTATACTCTGAAAAAATGACTTAATGTTGCTAGTATTTTTGCATATTTCTTGCATATTTCTTTTTCTTCTTAGTTTCATGAAGGAAATAGCAAATGTACGGCTAATGACTAAAAGACATGATGAAGTAGGTAGGTGATAATGACAAGCATAAAGTACAGACTTACTTTATAAAACAATACTTGTATTTCACAAGCTTATTGAAAAGAAATGTGTTACCTTCAAATCTCCTTTCTTCCTTCACCATTTTAATTTTTCTTCCTTAGAAATGGGTACATGCAGCAACCAGTCAGAAAGGGGAAGACATTTTCATGGTGCCTCTGCAGTCCAGCAGGCAATTAGTTCCCACTACATTTTGCCACATTAAGGGACATGTAAAACAACTCAATATATGGTTAGGATCACACTACTTTTCCTTATAACACAACTGTCACTCAAAAGGTAACACAAAAGAAATAAAGTAGGTGAAGCATCCTGATCTCTTTCCCTATACACTACGCATACGTTTCCCTATGCATTACATCTCAATCCGGATTTCAGAGCTTTTTACTATTTCTAATCAAGCCAAGACATATATTCGTCTATATTAGCTTTCCAAGTAGCTTGCCTTTAGGATTTTTGCAATAGTGATCTTCAGTCCTAGCAGAAGCTGTAAAAAATGCAAAACCCAGCTCTTCCTCTAACTGGCAACAGGTTGAAAAATTTGTTAGTCGAAGAATCTGACTCTCTCCTTGTGAAAATTTTAAGTTTTTATTTACTTCAGATAAAGTTAATCAAACTTTCCACAGTTGTTATGGCTTCTGGAGGAAAATCATATAACATGAAATCAATGCAATGATTCAAAAAAGTAGTTATATGGACTTTCAAGAAATAAGTTAGGAATCACCAAGGAAGGCTTGTGTGTGTGAATGAGGACACAGCAAGACTGCTGCTGAATCCAGTCAGGTTACTGAGGAGCAAGGATCCGCGGGCAGCTTGCTGACGTTCTCTCTTGTGTTGGGAGCAACTGTGCTTAGATGTAGGAAGGCGAGGGCACAAGTTATCGGCCCTCCGGAAACAACGGTCTGCAATAAAATTTGAAAAAAATATAATAGAGAAGAAAGCAGCTGCAGGTCATAAACTATATCCCCATTGTTAACCAGCCTACAGATGGAAGACTTATTACTTAACAACATCAGAGTTGTCTACCAACCATTTTCAAAAAGTTTCTCACAAAGTAAATAGGTATTTCTTGGAAAAAAAATACTCCATGCATCAAAACACTGGAGAAAAGAGGCAAAAGAATTCAGTAAGATGTGCCAACAGTCTGTGCAATAGTAGCAGTCCTCTCACTGTGGATGCCTTGTCCTGTTTGACCTCTCTGAGTACATTTCACAGATTGGAATTATAGGACGAAAATACATAGAAATCATGAAATAAAAGCTGTGAAAAGCTTCTCTTTCATATATCCCATAAATCTGAACAAATTGATTTTTTTACTTTCTCCCAGTATTCAAATCCAAAGGTGTGAAGATGTTGTAACTCCTTAATTTCTCTTGATTCATGGTCCAGGACAGGAATTATGTAGGTTGATTTAATATAGGTAGACCTGTGCTGATCTGAACAAGAGCTCTGTGTCTTTATTTTTTCTTTAAACAAACATTCATATACGGTATTTCTTGCAGTGTCTTTTTGTTCACAATTAACTGAATCAGTCTTTTATAATTCAAAAATATCAGGACTGCAATGCAATTGCTGTGCTATAAAATGGACTTCCAGAGGCACTGTTTTCCCTTGTTATGTGAAGACCCAAAGACACCTCCAGCCACAAGGGGATTGGGTATCCAGTTATTCTGTGGTTCTCAAAACAACTGGATTTTCTAGAACATTGCTTCCTTCATTTGACTGATATGGCAGAAAAATTGCATTTTGGTGGGTCCTGTGGGAAGGGTGCTCTTAGGTAAAGGAATACAGCTGAAGAGTGAAAAACTCAAAAGTCCAGACCATCTCAAGAATAGCAGGAAGATGAGCAACTGACTGTGACAAAAACTCCTGCTAAATGTCAGAGTTATGACCTCTCTGGAAAATATTAATTAGTGGCAAAATTATTTAAAATTTACTTTGAAACAACTAATCTCCTAAGCACTGGGCTTACTTGTCCAGAAACACTGAGGCCCATTCACCATAAATATCTGAATCTTCCACTTCTCCCAGTTCCTGAGAGAAAAAGGCAATGAGTCTATATTGTGAGAAAGTTGCTTTTGATGGCTCTGATGTCTCTCTGTAAATGAGATATTCTCTTGTGGTTGGTGTGAAAAGACTGTGAGACCTTACACTTTCCCTTCCCTCCTTTAAACGTAGGAGAAGAACGGAAGGAGCTCAGACAGCTGTGAGGACATGAAAACAGAGAGCTTTCAATAGATCTTTTCTTTCTCTGATGATGGAAGGAATGCTTGTTTTCTGAAAAATCCTTCATGAGTTTTACCACGGATTCACCAAACAGTTTGCCACCTGTATATGGTAAAGACAGCAGCTGACACTTCAGATCTAGTGATGAGGCCCAAGGCCGTAACCATATAGCTCTCCAGGCTACCGTGAGGCAGGCCATATTTTTAACTGTGAGTCTTAGAGAATCCTCAGCTGCATCATGGATGAAATTAGCTGCAATTTTACACAGCCTGCGTGTCCTCTGCCTGGCAGTAGATTGGGCACATTTCTTTTTGACTCTCTCTTGTTCTTCCTTCAGCCATACTAGCAAGGCTTTTGAAGCATAGGTACAGTAGATGGATACTCCAAGTTGGGCTGCAGCTAGCTTGAAAGACCTTTTGATTGCTGCCTCGACCTTTCTATCAGTAGCATCTTTAGGCAGAGCATCCGTATTAGCAGGTACTGAATCCCCAGTAAGCACTGCCCTGTCTACCTTGGGCAAGGCCCCCCACAAAGCAGCTTTATCCATTGGAAGAGGATACATCTTACATAAGTCTGCTGGGGCTTCATGCTTTGCCTCAGGATTACTCCAAATCCTATGGACAAGATTTTCCAGGGCTGAATGGATAGGAAGGGCATTATCTACCTTGCCTTCTTCAGAGGGGGTAGGCAGTTCTTCCGAAGGGCATTCAGATTTGGAAGATTTTAACACTAGCACTCTTTTAATGTGTTTGAACAGATAATTCTGATCCTCCATGTCAAACTCACGCACAGGATCCAGTTCCCCTTGCTCTTCTGTAAAGGACAGAGATGACACCTCCACATCTTCAGGGGATGACTCATCCTCCAAAGTCTGGTCAACCTTATATTTCTCCTTACTAGAAGCTCTTTGCTCTTTTAAACTGTCCACATAGGCAGGCTCAAAAGCGTAGAAATTGCTCCCAGTTGCTTCTAGGGGAACCACAGGAACTTCTGTAATTGGTACCCTGGGATGCTTTATTGAGTGAGAGTTAGTCTGTGCCACTGCAGTTATACTTTGTTTGGCTGCTGTAAGTGCATCCTTTAACACAGTAGCCAACTCAGGCAGTATTATAGATCTCACTAATGTATTTGTTTCAGCTTCAGAGAAATGAGTCGCTGTAGAAGGTCTTAGTTTCTTGTGGTAGGAGCTTTGAGAGTCTTCTGAGTCTGAGCTGTAGTCTAGGCTGTGGGTGAAGCACTGCTGGGGAAAATGCTGCCTTGCCAGGGAGCCACGAACTGAGCTGCAGTTGGGCTGCTGCTGCAAAGAGGGAGGTTGTCCTGCCTGAGAACCTGAGCCCTCCTCTGACTCCCTTATCTGCTGCTTGGAAGCATGATGTCTAGAGCCATTCCTGTACTTCCATCCGTCACACCTCTTTTCCTCTTGGCAGAGGGAAGCAGGGACAGAACTAACCCTTGTAAGCTCTGAGGACTGCCTAGCCCTTCTCCTGGAGGAGGTCTCTGATCTGGTGCTGCAGTATTGATCCCCTGACCTTCTGAAGAAGTTGCATCTGTCAGATCTCACAGAAATTGCTTTGGCAAAGACAGAGTCTGCTTCAGGAGATTTGGCACAGCTACCTTGTCTTTTCTTTTCCTTGTCCATTTTCTTTACTGTCCAAGTAGACATGGACCTGAAGCGATGAAAAAAGTTCAAAATACTCGAATTCCTAGACCTTTCAAAAATCACTTAGTTACTTTTTTGTTTTAAGGGAAAAACCTAGACTGTTTTTTTTTTTTTTTTTTTTTTTTTTTTCTCTCAAAGAAGCACTGTACTGTGACCAGTGCCAAATGAGACAGACAAACTGGGAACTGAGTGACTGCAGTGATGCTGGGCTGCAGAGGGTGCCAAGATATCTTCGTAATCTGACTGGTTGCTGCTGCTGCCCTGTCTCTAAGGAAAAAAGAGGAAAGCCCAATACAGTCTAATTAAACAGAAAAATATGTAGAAAGGAGTTTTTTGCATGGTAAATAGGATGAACTTCTTCACATGTACAACTCGAAAGCTATGCATGCAACTGTCCATATTCACCAGACAAAAGGCTGATAGACTATAAAATCATGCAATGAAGCAATAGATGATTCTACAGATTAACTGAGGTCATTCAAATATGGAGACATACATCTAAATTTTGCTACACATGAAAACAGACTGAATAATCTTATCCTATACCTGAATATCCAAGCCACAAAATTTGTACAATTCTTATGAAGATTTGTTTCAGCTAATCAAAGCTCCAGATTCAGAATGGCAAAGGAGCTATAAACCAGAATGCAAACTGGATTGTCTAGGTCAACTTATATAATACTTATTTACACCTACATCCAAACACTGCTTCATAACTCTCTTTTTATCAGATAAATTTAATTAACTCATACACACTTAAAATAAATGCTGTAAGTCACAATTCTGAACAACAGATTAGAGTTTTTTTCTTTTTTTTAATCAAGTTAGAATTCAAAGAAACTGCCCTCTGGCATTCAGAATTGTGAGTCTCTTCCAGTCAGATTAAGATGCCCGTTTGCCTTACATAAAAAAATCACAACAACAGAATGAATCCACCGTGAAAAAAATGTTCTATGTACTTTTGTAAATTTTTCAGCTATGAAAAATAAAAGGGCTTTACAATTTTTTTGAGAAAGGAAAATATAGTAAAATGTACTATAATGTCTAAAGTATTGACATATTTAGAAAATTGTTACATTGTTTCCTGACCTAATCAAAAAACACCAAATAATAACCTTCCTTTTTTAATGAACAACCCCACTCATATTTGTTATATGAACAGAGTTGCTGAAGCCTGCTTCTGGGTTGCAAGGAGACTCATTTTATATATATTTAGGATAAACACAATTAAGAACAAAAGCTGTGTGGCGTGTTTTGAAGCAGGTTGCCGTATTTCTTGTACAGAAACAGATGAAACAGAGATTTGTTTTTCATTTAGGACGTTCTCTCACCTCTATGTTTAACATCTCTTCTTCATTGGATTAAGTGTTTGTTAGTATTGTTAGCCATATTAAATTAACTTATTTTTCTGACAGTGGAACACCACACCATGTTTTCTTTATTGCGTTTCTAGAAGAAATGTATTATCAAAAATAGAATGCAATTATGTGCTGTAACTGAAGGAATGCAAGCACACAGTGCCTGAAAAGCGCATGTCATCTGATACTTTAATTATCTGAAAGATGGACTTGAAAACAAAGTCCTCACTTTTAGACACTTTGGGTTGAATTTGGACTTCAATTTGCCTCAGCAGAAAATCTCTAGCATACACTCTAAGCTCTCATTTCACAAATCTTGGGTGTTTCATATATACTTAGTTCAATTAAACACTGAGAACAGAATATTTGTCAGAAGGAAAAATGTTACAGGTTTGATTTAATAAGTGAGATATTATATGAAGTACATGTGTGATATGAGTAGTGATCATGACAAATCACATCAGCTACTCACCTGTATTCACCAAATGTTCCATCATCTTCCTTCATAGGTTGTATTTCAGGATCAGCATGTGCATCCTCTTTTTCCTTCACTAAAATATTTGAAATAGGAATTTTTATCATTAAATTTGGAGACTGGAAACCTTAAGATACTAATTTCACATACTGATCACTTTGGCACAGAAACATATTTGAAAAAAACTGTTCTCCAAACAGAGGTCTTAGGCTGTTGCATTTTTCTTTTTTTTTTTTTTTTAAGAAACAATCTCTTACTTCCTTACAGAATTTTATCTTCATTTAAGTAAAATTGTATGTCATTCAGCATTAGTAAAGCTTCATTTCTAGCATCAAAGTGAGTTTTCTGTTAAAAACCTACTAAAATACTTGCTTTGTTTATACTATTAAAAGATTTGTTTTCTATTGCAATATGAATAATTTTGTTTTACTTATCCATACTCTTTATTCACTCTTGACATTTCCCTTATACTGCTGGATAAAACTGAATCAATGTCACAGGTATTCACGGTTTGTAGACAGTCTCCTTTCATAACGTGCATTAACCTTGTAGTAAAGGCTCTCTAATAAACAATCCAAGGGAATATTAAAGAATGTTTTAAAAATTATTAAACTTTGGAAAAAATCTTTCAGTCTGTTCATTTTTTTCTTTTATGTAACATGATTAAAAGAAAAACAAAAATGCCCATATTAGACCTAAATTTAACATAATTGCATATATCTTGAAGTAGTTGCAGTTAAACTCATCCTCCTTATAGATTCAATAATCTTGTAATCACTCAGTGATAAGAGTGCATGCAAGTCTTCCTAAAAACAGTCATGCACCTGTCTTTTGACTCCGAAACCTACTAGTACCTTAGAAGGCAATTGTTCAAACAAAAAAATACAAATAAATTGGGATTGTTGACCAGAGTATAATAATATATCAACTTCTGGAATTATTTTTAATGGTTCTCCCCTGTGCCTCTTCATTTACGTTTATCTAGTTATCATCCATATCCTTTCCTTGTTTAGCAGATAGCTATATCCAATTTACAATCGGATATTCTGACAATTTACACACTTAATTTGTACATCATTGGTTTAGATGTTATTTAAGATTATATGAATAATTCCTGACAGTATTTTCTAAGTGTAAAATCACGACAATGCATAACACCTTGAAATGTATCTGGCTGCTATAATTTCATAATGAAATAACTTATTTTTTTAACCACAGGCAAGTTCAAGATGGCATGCCAAAATTAAGAAAGAAAAAAAAATTAATAACTGTGCTTTGCATTTGTCTGTTTCTCTGCAGAATAGGACATCTGCAATAGCCCCAGAAACATAATTATTGCTAGAGTCACTGGTTCAAACTTGTATGGCAAACGTAATTTCTCAAACAAAACTGATATCTGTCCTATTGGGATTATCAGCAATTTTTACTCCAATTATTATATACCATACCTGGATATTTGCCACCTTTATTCCTCCTTATGAAGCAAACAATCAGTAAAATCAAGATAAGAAGAGCCACAGCACACATAAGACCAATAAACCATCCTTGAGTAGCGATGTCTACCTGCCGGCTTGCCATTGCTGCAGAATAAAAGAAACCTATGAGCTTTTTTGCTGCATTTAAACGTTATTATAATTCCTATAAAAGCCATATTCATTGTTCGTTAATTACATAACACTCACTAAAGAACAGTAATAAAAAAATGGCACTACATTTTATATTTCAATTATTTAAAATATTTCCAAGTACAAATACATAGAACTTCCTTTTAAATATATAAGTATTCTGTGAACTTAGTTCAGCATTTAGGCTTAGCAGCTATTACTGCTATTTTGCAACATATGCACATCCCGCATTGCTTTTCACAAATCTCAAAATTATTCTGAACCATTTTACACTGATTAAACTACCAAAATGAAATTGCAAATTATAATTAATACAAACATTCGGATTGCAGTCTCAAAATAAATAAAAAGCCAATACTCATTAGCTAATGCACACTCATTAGTCTGAAATAGGGCAACAGATGGGTCATTCAAGACCTTAACATTCAATCTCTAACAAATCAACAACAAAGCATCCTTTAAAGCCTTATTAAGCATTATGGTTTTGTCTTCTCCTCAAGCTCCTATCTCATCCTACAATTTTCATGATTGCCATGATGCAGCAATACTGTGGGACTTAGCACAGTGGCACTGGGAAGCCCTTTTCACTGGCAACTCCTTCTGTCCGTATCTTGACTCTAGCTCGAAGATAGGGCAAGTGAGAAGCAAACTGCAGAAGAAACATTATAGTCTTTAATAAGTGCAGGGACTGTATCTGTGTAGTCTAAGGGCCAGAAACTCCCTATTAGTCTCGAAGACATGAGGTGGATTTTCCTGGTGAAGCCTATCGCTGTTCTCCTATTTGGAAACACACTAGAGACCCCTGACCTCAGGATTTGCTGTTGAGATAAAATCAGAAGGGTGATAGGAGTGTGATAGAAGACATGAAATAGAAGGAAGATGGGCATCCATCCAACCTTATTTGTTCATTCTTTACCTGTGAAGAGTTGTCCAACAGAGCTCTCTCTAGATACAGAAAAACATATTCAAAAGCGTCTCCATGCATAGCTCACGTGGCATTTTGGTTCAGCATTTGTTTTTTTCTGGCTTCATGTGATAAAGTAAGATGGATCTCAGCCAGTAAATTATTCAGAATTTTATTAAGGATTAAAAGTACTTCAGATATCAGCCTGGTAGACACTGCACTACAATGAGTTACACTTGACATCTTGAGTCAGTGTCTTTTTTGGTGTCTGTGAGCATGTCAGCTCTTGCTGCAGAACATGTTTCACCCAGATCTGCTGGGGAAGGTCTTTGGGCCTGTTCAGAGGCCTCCACTGAAGTGGTGCAGACAACACCAATGTAGCTACATTTGCATAAATATCCCAGAGCTCCATAAAGATTTTCACCTCCCCTTACAGCAGATGAATGTCTAAGTGAAGGCTCATGGCAACATGGCACAAAGAACCTACTTTCAAAGGCTCTGTGACTGTTTCCTGGCCCGAAGTCCTGGTGATACAGCATGAACTCCATTTCCCTTCCAAAACCTGGGGGATGATTATTGGGAAGAGGCTTTGGCTGGGGTTGTCCCTTGGCTACTTGGGCCTGCTTTGACAAGCAGCTGATTGGCACTGGGCTGGCAAGCACACTAACAAAAAATATGGCAATATTCAGGGTTGAATTTAAACCTCAGTCTCAGTCTCACTTAATTTATTAGTAAAGACAGGGCCTGTGAGTGAGCTAGCTTGGAAACACGGGCTCTACATGGTCCTTGATTCCTGAGAATTTTCCATGGCATGTTTGAAAACTAAAAGTACCTACAATATTTGGACATAAGTCTCTATTCCCCATTCCACATGGAAAACCAATGCGTGTTCCATAGAAGTACTGGCCTAAAAATAACTTTCCTGACTGTTTTTGATTTTATTGTGCAGATACATGATTTGATTTAAACAGATAATAAATTAATGTATTTGGTTATTATAGGGTAACATTTAGGAGATTTCCCAGCCTTTGGTACAGATTGGGCATTCTGATTTTTGAGAAACTGACTCTTATGCACCTGTCCATTTAAACCCTTTGTATATAGATATAAGTTTTTTAATATGTTGCATATATAAAGAAGGGAATCATATAAAACAATCACAAAGGCTATCTTCCTCTGAACTACAAAACAAGTTAATAACTTTTTCCACATTAAGGTTAAAATTATTTTGATTTTTGCAAATGTGTGTTTATAATAAGGCATTAAAGGTTGTATAATAAATACTACAGTGAGACATAAAAGCACATTTAACATTCAAATGCAGTAAGAAGTAGCATTGAACAAAACAATCATGCATAAAAATAAGCAAGATAGATGGGAAAGCGTAAAGATGAAAACTTACTTATGCAGCTTTCTGTATTCTTTAACTTACTGCATATCCAGTAGGAAATGGTTTCTACAGCCTGTAGAACCTCAGGGCTACTTTAAAAATGTTTTTTTTTTTTTTTCATTACTCTAAACAAATTATCTGCTTCAGGCAGAAAGACATTTACTTTTGGTGAACCCAGAAGCTGCTAATCCAGGAGTCAATGCAATAAACTACACTGGTATGCTCAAAAATAAAACCACATACTATGAAGATGCTCTATAGGATGCTTGCCACAGAAAAAAATGCAATAAAAGCCTCATATACTAAATATTCCAGTTTTCTTCCTTGTCAGAATTCCTTCCTAACTGTAATATGAATACATCTCATATTTTAGTACTTAGCTCTTTTGTCCAGTTTATTTTTTCACAATGCTTAAAAGCTTTCCTCTAGGCTACAGTGTGACACAACACTTTTGCTTAAGAAGTATGCCATGTATATGACTAGGGTGGAAATCACAGCAGTGTGCATCAATTCTTCCCTTGATCAAGATCAGAAAGACTACCTCTAAGCAACCTTCCTCAGCTATTCAAGGACATCGGACAAGGCAATTGACTCATATACACGACCACCCATCTGCAGACTCGGCATTTCCTGTTCAGCAGGATGATTTTGGGAAGGTTTCCATTCTGCTTGGTTTGAGTTACACTACAGTCTTCATCCTTTACTTACTGCTGCTTTGGGTTTTGGTTGCACAAAGTTTTACATATCTGTGTTTATACCATTAGCTGTTCTAAGCATAAACAATCTCCGTATTTAGCCCATAGTTTGGCACTATTATTTGGTACCAGATTTTCAAAGTTTTCCTACTGCAACATGATATACTGTGAATAGAAATGGAATAAAACAAAGTAAAAAATTATGATTTTAGAAAGCATTCAATCTAATATATTAATTATTTTTCAGCATTATTGTTGTCTGAAAATAATTTCATATTGTTCAGACATATTTTCCTATTTGAACTACTTTCTTAAATCGTAACATTCTGTGCGCATTTGATGAGGCTACTGCTAAATAACTATGCATGGGTCAAAATGCTTGGAATGATAAGTGGCTTGCAAGTACACAACAAATGGTAACAACTAATCAAGAGCATGCTGTGTTGGCAACATGTTCAGCATAATATCAAAAAACTTCCAATAAAGGGCTTTCTTAGAGTTAAATGAACAAGTATCATGAAGACATGACTGTTTGCAGGCTTTCAATCGCTGTTGAATTACTTTTCTTTAGCAACTATACATAAAGAACTTAAAGCAGTCTTTCTGACTCACAGAAGGCTGTTTGTGAAGTAAAAATTTACATTAAACCAGTATATAACATGAAAAAGTGCATTTATAACTAGAAATCCCTTTACAGAATTTTACAAAGATAACATGAAACATAAAATTGAATCTGCACTTCCAATTACACAAACATTTCAGATCAATTTTTTCTATAAAAAATGTAATTTAAATACAGCAATCTAATTATATTAATTAAAAATACATTAAAAGGGCAAGTAAATGAAATAACGTATCTCCAGAGCAGAGCGCATGGATAGACTGTAAGCAGTGAGTATCCTGCCCCTGATATGAATAACAGACAAGCACAGCAAGTCTAAAGGATGAAAACATTCTTAACCTCAATAATGAATGTGCCAGCATTTCTAGCAAATTGTTTAGTTCAACATTGTTCTAAAAAAAGAACAGGCGTTAGCTACAACATCTCTTTGCTAGCACTAGTTCAGTACGGCAGCGCTTGGTCTACCACACCTCCGACTAGGACACAGAATTGCCTCACCTGGACCTGTCTCAAACACATCCTCTGAACTCTTAAAACCAGACAGGCCCTCAGCACCAACCCGGACTTTATATGCTGTTCCTGGTGTTAAACCCTTTAACACAAAGAAGCTTCGAGAACCATTTACAATTTCTTTTTTCCAATCTTCTTTGCCTACAAAAATTTTAGGAAAACAACATATTGGAATTTTAATTTTCTATGTATTACTGTATGTTTATAGACAAGACACTATCGACAGTTAGTTGACTAAACTATTAATTGTCTGAAAGAAGTAATTAATCTCTCAAAAATAAAATCTAATACAAAATTACACCTCTGAATAATATATTGCATGCAATATCAAAAAGACATTTTATATGAATTGTAAGAATTATTTTAAACATTTGTTCCATTGTACTATGGAAATATTTTCTTCTATTTTCTTTAAAGCCTTATTGAATTTTCAATTATAGTAAACATGAAAATAGATTTTTCTATTGATTTGATCTAAATAAGATCACTTATTTAGATAGTATTTATTCATTATTAAGTAGCATCAATATTTATTTTGCTTGAGAGGTTCTGCTTCAAAATCTGGACATATCCTATTTCCTCAATATTGTCTTGTATCTTTTTCTAATGAAGTCTCAGGTGCTTCTTCAAACAATATAAAGAAAGAAAGTATTTGTATTCCAGTTCTCAGACTGACCATCTTGAATCATGATTTTAGAAGGATGGTGAATTTGAGTAGAAGCATCTTGGGTTTATTAACTAACCTTCTGCGTTTTAATGATTAGTAGGAGTAAAATAAAAGGTTTTATCAAAAATTGAAAATTATATGTTTACATCAATAAAAGTATGCAAGTTAGTTTATTTTTTAATTTAATTTAACAATGATAGTTTTTTCAGTTTGCTCCGTTATTTTTTTTTACTGAATTGGACACAATTTAAGAGAATCATTATATCGTGTTTTATTAATAAGAATTCATATGTTCATACCTGTAATCAATCACTGGATAATAAACAACTTAAAGAAATTTGTGTTTTTAGAAGTTCATGTTCAAAATAATTGAAACAATAATACAAAGGAACAAAGACTGACTTTCTATCTAAGCATTAGATAGCTGCTACACATTAATGTTTATTATAAAGAAAATTACTTATATCTACCGATAAAATTAGAAAAAAAAAATCACAAATACTGGAACAATTTAGGACCACATTTACCACTAAAATATTTGAAAATACTTCTGAACACTTAGAATAATTTAATGAAATGACTTCTTACTGCCTGCTACACCATATTCAATATAAAAGTTCGCATGATCTGGTCCCTCATACTCCCAACTGATATTGGCATAGGTCTCAGCAGCAGCTGTTGTAACATTTCTGATCCTTGGATAAAGTGGTTGCACTGAATACACAATAGAAAAACAAAGCAGAATATGAAATTGTGACTTCATATTAAAAAAAAAAAAAACTACCATGCTGATAGGCAGGGAAAGTATAGCATATTCATCATTATTGTTTCTGTTTTGTTAAATTAGTGAGTAAATTAGCATATATGGTAATGGAATCATAAACAGTTACTATACTAGGAAATTAGAAAGTAGAATCTCTGTATACTACTGAGCATGCCCTAATTCAACACAATTGCTGAATACCTAGAAATCCTAATTGCCAAAATTCTGAAAAACATTATTTTTATTCATCTCAAAGCAGGATACATATAGCTGAAAACATTCTTAGGGTACCCTAAGAGCAAATGGTAGGTGAGAATGGAGGTATAAAGGAGGGCCAGTCCTCGCTTTATTCCAAGGGTCACTGAACGGACTGCCAAGCTCTCAACTGCAAGCCCTTTATAGCATTTTGTCTCTACTGTATTGGTAATGATAAAAAAGGAAGACAATACCCTTATAGAATGTTGGACGGACAATATGCATGACTGGGGAGGTTGCAAAAAGGGTTTCTGAATATCCTTCATCATCAGAGATAGTAGGAAAGAAAAAATAAAAGAATAAAAGCACTTTACATCGGAAAGTAACATTTAAACAACACAGTAAAGCCTTACCTGTTTAGTGAATAACGCATGCACACTCTAAGTTCATGCAGAAATCAATCAGCTCTACGTGTTCAAATATGAAATGGCTAAATGATACACAACTACTTGAAAACAAATTGAATTTTGTGTGTACTTTTACAGAGCAGTCCTGAAATTTGCTTCCCTAACCCTAGGGACTCACTGCGCCATAAGCATTCTGTTGCCCACCCATGGCTCCCTCGAAGCCAAGATATCAAATTTACTCCTTTAATGTTTTACTTCTGGCAAGGAAATCATAAACCACTTTGAAGAGCAAGTGGTCTTGGGTAGACACTATATGCAGAGGAGGAAGGGGCCAATTAACCACAGAATTTTATTTCTTGGCTCGAGAAAATTAGTTGAAATGGGGTAACTCTAAAACCAAGGTTACTAATGTTATGAATCTTTGTGTGGCAAGAATTTTTTCTCTTAAATCACATTTTCAAATCTCCATTTATTCCAGAGATTATTTTTAGTGCACAGGCTTCAGCACCCACAGTGAGTATAAGAATACTAATTCACATCTCAGTCAAGCACGGAAACTGAGAAAATGATGATAATTCTTATTTACTACCAGTAATATAAACTTTAAATACAGAATTTCAGACCCAGAATTTTAAAGGGTCACTTTTACTCATTCTTATATTGTGTGTGGATATAATGTGTGCATAATAATAATGGCCTTGTGATTTATATGAATGATGCCACTAGCATTTTAAAAGTTTTGTTTTGAAGACTGAAACTCTCAGATAAGATTGTTTAAACCCTCTCCCAGAAAAAATATATTAAATGCCTGATTATTAAATTAGACCATGAAAAACTGATCTGAGTGTCAAAAATCTCAGACATAAATAACTACACTGCTGATGTAACTGATGGCTAAAGAAACAAAACAAATTTTTGAGTTATGACAAGGAAAAAAACTAATAACAATAATAAAATTAATTTTAAATAGATTAAGTTTGTGATGATCCTGTTTCATCTTGTTGATGAAAGCTTATCTTAAATAGTAGTAATGGTAAAAGATTTGGAAAGTCAGTATCAAAATATTGTGACTTAGAGGATGCAAACCATGGGAATGTAAAAAGATCTGTATTTTAAGGTAATGTGTCATTAATATTTTCTTTCAACAGCAGTATTTTACATAAATATGCATAACGTCCGTATCTCCAAAAAGCCTAATATTACTGAAAATAGATTTTAATAGGTGAGTACAGATACAAAGGAGATATTCCTCAAAGAACAAGGCATAAAGTTATTTTTCATGGTAGTGCCTCATTACTGTAACACTGAATCAGAGCGGAACAGGGAGACTGGTATTTTTGACCAGTATTAAAGTCAAAAGAAGCCATTAGCCATAGCTCTTGTGCAAAAAGGTCCCAGAACTCTATGCAACATCTCGCCGTGCAAGCCCAGGCACTTGCCGGTGAAATAAGCCACTTCATCTTGTGTGAAAGACTCATCGTAACACACCCGCTGACACTGCCTCCTAAGTTGTTCCAGCAAATAACTACCTTCCCTGTGAAAAAAATTGCATCTTAGCTCCATCATTTTTCTTTTAACTAAGATTTCCAGGTTCTTCTCTGATTAAACAGTTGTCTGATAGGTTAAAAATCTACTAGATAGATAGTTTCCAAATCCTCTCAAGTGGAGTTATGCTTATGTTTCCCAAGAACACTCGTATCTGATTCTTACCCATAGCTGTTGTACTGTTATCTTTCTGTAACAGTCAAATTTAACTTCTATTTTTTTCTTATTGAAGACCGTATAACAAAGAATTTGTTCAACAGTACACCTATTTTCAAAATCATCGGCTCTATTATTTTTTCACTACTAATTGGTCTAATTTTTGCAGCAGGCCTGGAAATTTGGGTTTCTAAGTCTGTTGCCTACTTCAAATTTGCAACGAGCTGTGATACATCTAACATAAGAACACACAATATCATAACATGGCTGATGGATCCTGAGGTGATGAAAGCCTCAAGTCAAAGCAGTTATATTCAAAGTCTGTTGCAAATCTATCTTGTCTTCTCAAACTAATTACAGCTCTGATTAAAGATAACTTACTACCACTACCACTCTTCACACAGGCAACGTGCAATTGTCAGCTGGAAGAAGTTCTCGGTGTGCACATATCAGTTGTTAAAAGGCAGAAGAGCTTTGTATCTGGGTAAGTGCTTTTTTTTTTTTTTTTCCTTTTTTACCAGAAATGCACTACGCTCTCTAGATTTTTAACTATACAATGGTGCTGAGCTGCATTACTGACCAAAGATTGACTCTAAGAAAGTTGGGACTAGATTGTTAATAAATTTCTATTTTAAAATAATTTTCCATTAAAAAGAAATTAAAAAAAAAAAAGAAAGAAAAGCCCTTTAAACCATCCATGATGCAAAGTAAAATTTAGTCACCATCTCTGAGTGTGGTTTCATTCTGGTAGTGAGATATGCTATACAAGTATTTGTCAATTGTTAGAAAGAGATCTAGATGCAAAGTAATGCATTTCTTTCTTATTTTTTCTTCTTTTTTTAAAAAAACTAATTTCTAGGCTTCTGTATATTTGTTTTTTAATCTGCAGTTTTTACATTACAAAATTCAAGCTTCAAGAAAAAAAAACAGGAACTAATTTTATTTGTTGGCATTAAGCAATGGGGCTAGTCAACTCTAGAGATTATGTAAGTCACCGCAGACTTTCACTTCACAGACACAGAGTAGTCAAAGGAGTGATACCAGAACACTATAATCAACTTGAAAAGAAGAGGAAGGTTGAACTTGATAGAGAAAAATGTGGAGACACTCTGTGAAATGATTCAAAGGAGGAAGCAAATCCTCATCGTTAACAGGGAAAATGGTTTGAAAACAGCATTTTGTATGGAACAAAGGCAACTCAGATGATCACGTCTTTTACTAAGATACCTGAGGTATGATCTCATCTGAGAATGATTTCTAGTCTGCAGAAAAGAGTATGTTTTTTACACTTGGAGATTTTGTCAAAAAGAATTGTTTCGATCTCATAAGCCAGACGAGCATTTTTTCACTGCAACAAAAGCATTTCTTTCAATAATTCTTAAGATAACACCAAAACAAGTACCATTACAATTCTGACTGAAAGTGCTTGTTTCAGTTAAATGTACCTGGGATTTCATGACATTTTAATCACAGTTCAGAACTGACAGTTATTGCTATCTGTGTGTGTACCGACTACAAGAAATTGCTTTCAAATAAAAACTTATATAGGCCATATAGGCCTTGACGGCCTATATGAAAAAGGAACCTGATACTGAAACAAGGAAGTTTATTATATGTACAGATTAGCATGAAATTATACAGGCACAACTCCCTACACTTCAGCTTATAGAAAATGCCATAATGAGTATTTCTGTCAACATTCATCTCTGTTGCTGGTCTCATCCCCATTCTCTTCCCTCCGTTATAGTCCATAAGATTTCTGAGGGAAGATAGTAGGAAAGACTTGACTCTAGTGACCACCCCAGTCAGTTTTCGGATGCTTCTATAATTATTTGCTACTCCAGGGAGTCTCCCACTCCCTAATTTCTTCTCCCACAGCTGTTTTCTCATGCTTATTGTCAGATATGTCAATACACACTGGTAATATCAATGCATACTGCTTATACAGTACTGTGTATAACACAGGATGTCTTACCTAGTTTGCAGGCATGTACGTTTAGAATACAAGTTGCTAAATTCTTTTTCGTAGTGCCATAAGTCATGTACAGACTCACAGTGTTAGAAAAGGAAGTGTAAACTGGAGTATAAACAGGCAGATGGGGAATCTTGTCTGAGTTCAGTAAAACAGAACGTCTCATGATTTACCAATACGCTTGTGGGAGAATGATACGAATCTCACCTGTGCCATTAATTTCCCTAACATGTAGAGCCTAAGACTGAAAATAAATCTTCATAATCTGCCAAGATCCAAGGCATTTCTGTCAATTGATGCAATAGCCTTTCTAGTCCAAAGAATCTTTTGGTTAGGACGATGACCACCTTAGAGGAAAACTTGTTATCTTGTCCCCCTTTTTCTGCAGTATTTTGTCCTCCTAAGTTTTATTCCAGGGACAAGAAGAAATGATTCCTTTATCCAGAGTTCTTATTCTTGTCCTCGTATTTCACCTTTTCATCTAAAATATCTATTTCATTTATGGTGAAAATGCAACAAAGCTTGCTTCTCTACTTACTGATCTAGCGTATTTGGTGATCTTTAGATTACCTACGTCAGGTCAGTCATTATGATCAGAAAATTCATCTAGGACTGCTGTTAATAATATCAAGCGTAGCAGTCAGCAGTTTTTGGTTATTTCATCATTTTTAAAGTAACAAAAGATAAGTGCACTGGTGAGAGAGAGAAGAAGAGGCACTTCTGTCTGCACATGTAGTGCCAAGAAACAGGGAATATATTTCAGGACTCTAATAACAATTCTGAGACACCACAAGATTCTTAGGAGAACCTATGTATGTTATTTGCTTTTCTCAAGTCCTGTACTTAGCCCAAGTTTAAACAATTTGAATTCTTCCGGGACCTTGTTTCCATCTGTAGGCTTTCAGAGAGGCAGGAGCCAGTAGACAACACCAGCTATAGAAATTTGGATTGAATTTTGGCTGTCTGAATCTGGATCCTATTGACTTTTTAACTTCCAGAATGAAAGATCTCAAACTGCAAAAAAAAAAGGGATAAATGCATTGTTCTAGTAAGTCCAGCCCTTCAAAAATAAGATGATTTTTTGATGTTTTTGATAAATTACATAATAGCTGTGAACATCTAAATTTTATATTCTGTTTTATCTGGTTTTGGGTATTAATGAGAACTGACTATCAAGTGCTCTGCTGCACTTGACAGAGGAGGAAAAAATCCCTGCTGGATATGACTTCAAGTGGGCTGAGTATTTCTGCCTTTCAAACCCACCCACTCATGGGACCAAAGAATTTGGCATTTGATCTTGGTAATACGATCCTCCTTTTCCTTCCTGGTAGTCCCTGATCAGTAGCGAAATAGTTAATCATAATGACACGAGTAACCACTGAGAACATTCCTCTGAAAACTGAAGCAACTCAGATGTCCTAACAGATGTCAAGGCTTTGCTTCTGTTCTGCCTACTGTTACAAAGTTTTCATTGTGAATGTAAGAGCTAGAGTCTTAAAGGAATACATGAAAATTTGAAACCATAAATGGAATGGAATCAAAAGAAAACATCTGTTTACGTTTTCAGAGAACCTCAACTGACAGCTCTGAAACATAACCTGCTCCAACTGATCTTACAAATAAGATGCTTTCTTTTAACTGTGGACTGTGATATAGCTATTATTAGACCTCAGTTTCACATTTCCATTTGTGAAATGGAAATCCATTTTCCTTGCACAAGTTTTTACAGCTAACTACAAATGAAAAGAAATTAATTCTCATTTCTGTTATAATGTCCAAGGCTACAAGCCAGTTTGATTGGTCTGTGATGACCTGTCAGCTACATGGGCTAATTAAAAAGCAGTAAGACAGACTTGCTATTAAAAAATCTACAACCTCATACCCCTACCAGAACTATTTTATAATATTCTGATATTAGAATGCCCTTATAGTCATGTATAAATTTGTACAAAATATATTTACACATTCTGTGTATACATAACTACATATACACATACATGCATACATGTATAGTTTGACTTTGCCTATGTGAAAGTTTTAATGAAAATTATTTTAATTTATTGAAATTCTATTATTCAAAATAAGTGGAAAATATATGTATAATAAAATTTATGCCGTCTCTTCCAAGTTTGTCAAAATGTCCAATGGGATACTTTCATGCACAGATATAAATAGAGATTTTTACAGACTGGGAATCTGAAACATGGATTTTCATAGGTGTTAACGACATCTGTGTGGCAAAATGACACATACATATCAAGACAACTTTCTGACATATAACTACTTAGAAATTCTCAGGACTATCTTTGTTTCTAACAATAAAGTTAGCAAAATGCATAGCAAGTGTGTGCAGCATATGAAGAATACCAAATTTGACAAAAGAACTGCATCACAAAAGCCCGAATATTACTAAAGTTAAGAAGAAATATAATAATAACTTTCAAACAATGAAAAATTCTCAAGTGCACACTCACAAGATTCATGAACCAAAGAAAGAGAGCAGGAAATCTGCCCGTGTATTCAATTTGATATTGGAAGTGAGAAGTGCACAGAGGGTGTTGCCAGTCATCTACCTCCTATGCACAGTTGGCTTATAAATGAAATAAATGTGATCAAATGGAAAGCATTAATCAGCAGTGAGAACAAGAATGCACCTACTTCTTAAAAAAAAATAGAAAAAAGAACGGCACAGGCAGTCAATAAAGTATCCTTTTTAAAAGTGCTATTTTTTCCACCCATGCTAATGAGTGCTAGTGCACCTAACCCCTGAATAGTTATGAAAGGGACATATATCTACTAAATTTTGAGGAAAAAATAGATTTTACTGAATGAATTCCCCTGGAACTCTGTGGCAAAATAACAGACGAAAAGTATTAATAATATTTTGGATTTTTTTCACAATTGTGTCCTCCCAGTACTGATTAATACACCATAATCTAGGATTTCCTCTCCTTATCACTGCAGCTTCCCCCATTTGCAACACTGCAAAAATCCACACATTAACAAACCATGCAGTTTTATTTTACCTTTGCCTGCACCTACAGCAGGACGGAGAATACCAGCTTTAATGGAGGAAAATAAAAACAGGAACACTATATAATTAGATACAACACCCAAGGGAACATACATATTTAATTTCATTATAAACCATAAAAGCATGCAGACTAAATAAAATGTACTAATTCAAATAAATTAGAAACAACACACTTATGCTGAACATTGACAGACTATTACACGACAAGAAGTTAATAAACATGCATTTGTTAAATTTTATTTTCATGCTTGTTAAGATTCACGGTTTAAAATAAACAAAGTTCATATACAACCTTATACACTATTAGAGAAGTTGTGTTTCATTATCAACCCCCCCCATGGCAATTGTAATAATCTGCAAACTTACTAACCATAAAAAAGTATGCAAAGATGGTAACGAAATAGACTTTTAATATTGAGAAGTGCAAAATCATAAAAAGTTAACTCTGCAAATTTCTCCTTGATTTAAATTACTATTATTTAATTTTCATATTTAAATAAATAATATCTTCAAAAAAGGAACTGCCAAAATCTCAGATGTGTCTGCAAATGTAAAAACCAACAGTGATAAAATCAAACACCAAAATTAAAGATGCTTTAAATATTATATAATGTCATCAGTTTCTTGAAACCTTAGATGATAAATTTATTACTGCAATTTTTCAAGTTACTGACAGCTCTGTGGCAAAATTTTAGTGCTTAAAAAAGCTACTGCATACTTCAAAAGAGAAATAATTTCCTCAACTAGCCATAAAGTTGCATCATTTTGTGATTTTTCCCTGTGACCAGAAGAGGTCATTGAAGTAGAATAGGTGAATGACTTAAAATGTACATGAAACAAACTTTGAAAGTTTCTGGATACATTTCAGCTCAGAAAAGGCACAGTCTTAGATCTTGTAAGTTTATACTAGATGAAGTGTCTTTACACCTCTTTTGAGCTTCCACTGCAGTAGAAAACCTTTGCACATCTTTTCTTAAAATCTATTTTAAATCTTTCATTAGTACACACTAAAGTTAAGAAAGCTCTAGAAAAACTTTTAATAGGGACTCAGTGTACTCTCCTCAATGTATAAAAAAGGGTAATATTTTCAATAAAATTCAATTTTTTTAAAACTCACTGGATTTTCTTTATACATACCCATCTTACCTTCATCCATAATTGTTACTGCTTCCTCAGTTATCTGACTTCCTGATCCAACTGATGTTTGTGCATTAAAGTAAAACTTGTATCGTGTGCTATAATTTAAATTTTTTAGTATCAAGCTGCTTTCGTTGGCAGGAATTCTTATCTCTATCAAGGGACCTAATTCATGTGTGTTGTTAACTGTTATTACAAGAAAAAAAATAGAGTTAGAAAAAAATACCACTGTGTTTAATCATGCTTCAAATTTTGATTTCATTTGCTGCATTGTTCATTTCAGATTATATAAATGATAATTTACAATTTCCAAAGAAAGCCATGTATGGGGTAAATAGGATCTATGCAAGGGGCAAAAAATTAACACGGAGACAAGAACACCTACATGTTTTTTAAGTCTGAGTTCCACTCTTGTAGGAAATGTATGCAGAGAATGCCCAAGATTAGGTCAAAATTTGGACACAAATGATGGATGGCACAGGTGTTCAACACTGGACATTTGAATCCAAGATAACTGGGTCCAGATAAAATCATATAAAGTAATGTACTTTTGAAACACTGATGATTAATGATTCTGAAGTAACTGTCCAAGAATAAATTCAGTTAGGTTTTCTAACAAAAGTATCAATATGATTTCTATCTCAAGACAGAGGAAGCTGGTAAGTGGGAAAAGAATACACTGTCATGTACAGAAGACTCATGATTTCAGCTGTCACTGCTGACTATATGCTGGGCAGGGCAATTAAATAGTGGCATGTGGATTCTAAGGAAATGACTAGCTGAAGCGAAATAATGCACATTTTAATTTAAAGCTAGTACATTTTTGGTATCAGCAAATGACCCTGTGATCAAGGAGTCTTGATTTTCTTTATTATTTTTTATTTGAAAACTAACATTATGGAAATTGGCGAAGCAGACAGCAATAAAAGCGAATGTGCTTTGTTCTAGTTATAATGGTATTTTCTTTGAAGTTAGAAGGTGACCTTTGCCAGTAACAGCACCTTGCTTCTAACTTAATTGTCAGCTATCTGTAGGACTTTATCTCCATATTTTCTGTGAAGCATATTTTGAAGAAATAGAAAACTTCCAAACATGTACACGAGCATGTGAGATTTTCCAAAAAGGATAACCTAATCCTTAATCTTTTCAGAATTAACCTCTATAATGCAATTTATAGAAGTATAAAACCTTTTGCACATTATAAACTTAATAGGATTTCTTTTTAAATGGATTATTATTTGGTAAGCTTATAGTCCAAGGCAGATTTATAGATTTATTATTAACTTACTTGGCTGAAACTTCAGTATATATGATGTCAAAATACCATTTGGATGAGTAGGTGAACCCCACTCCAGAGTTAGAGAGTCCAATGTTGGGTCCGTAATCTTCAAAAAGGAGGGTGAGCTGGGAACTTACAAGAAGAATATATAGTAAATACAAAGTAGATGACCTTAAAACAGCTCAAATATTATTAATTACTAATAAGATGACTACATTAAGGAAGACTATTATTTTATGATTTCTAAGATGCAAATCAGCAATTACATTCCATTTCTGAATATATCACACAATTTGACTCTCTTGCTTTCTCATTTCATACCTCCTTCAGGGGTCCTAAATACTTTGTCTGGACTTGCGGGTCCTTCTCCTTTGCCATTAACAACTCTAACATTTAGCTTGTAAGAACTATAGGGCTCCAGTCCTGGTAACATTCCAAAAGTCTTGTTTCCCCTGAAAGTCAGGATCTTTTTTTCTACATGTCTCCTACTCCTTCTCGATAGACTCTGCACTTTCCAGTAGTAAACCTAAGGACAAAAGAAAATCTACATGAGAATAGAGGTGTTTCAATTGTGCACATTAAAAATGCCAAAAATATCCATGAATTATATGCAGGAACAATGGAAATTTTAATAAGCTTAGGTAAAAGCAGCATAGACCTTTGCAACTCCAAAAACAGACCTTGTCCAGAAGGAGTTATGTTTAAATGACTGGATAAAAATTAGCACTTGTCTGATCTGCTTATGATCAAAGTCAGTTTGATAAAATTTCTGGTTCGAAGAAATTGTACCTGACAGTTCTAATACTAGCAAGTGCATTTGAGGGGTAGAGGTTACTCAGACTGTCTGTTCTTGCTCTATGGTGTCTAAAAAGCTGTTCTACAGCCACCAGCACGCTGCCACCTTGTTATGTAAGTGGATGGCGTGCACCTGGCCATGCAGATGTAGTCCCTGTGAGGTGGAAGCCAAATGACATTCTTAAATGTGAAAAAAAAAAAAGAAAATGATTTCTCTAGGTTGGGAAAAACAGGCTAGGAAGACTATTCTGCTATTACATGATCATAAGATCAGAGTAGAAGGGCGACTGATTTTGCTGATGCAATTTCTTAGAAACTCCCAGGTATTACTGGAACCTCCTTGACTACCCTCTCTTTACCACTCAGTATTCCTATTGTAGATTTTGGAAAGATATTAGCAGTTTTCTCTAAAAAGACTTCCCTTATTCCTAGAAGTGTCACTCTCAAATACACTGTCATTCATTTTTTACAGGACAATTCTTTGTGTATTTATGAACATGTGATTACACATTAAAACCAGTAAAGAGGGTAAGAGGGTAAAATGCGGGTTCCATTTAGGCCTTCTGCTACAAAATTTGCAGAATTTACGAGTTTTATCAATGCTGTTGCTCTTGGCAGTAGAATTTGTCACCTCACAGGAACTCAAATAGAATCCTCTTAGGTATCAGTTACGTCAATATGGATACAATTTCATCTATTAGCGTGATCTATTTTAATAAATGAGAAATATAAAGCTCCTGGTTATACTTACCTTGTACCCTTGAAGATGTCCTCGGACAGTTTTTAGCGGAACTGGGTCCCAGTGCACCTTCGCTAATGTGCTGTTAAGAACATGAACCTGCACATTGCCTGGAGCAACCATTGGCACTGGGTGGAAAAGAAATAACAAAAGTCTATTTAGAATTTGACACCATATGAATATACTTTCTCAGAAAGACTCTTTGCATTTCATTTAAGTTGTTTAAAAATTTATTCCTGTTTGTTAAACAGTTGACCTCAGGATTAGTACTGCAGTGTTTCATATCTTCAAATTATTTCAATTTAATTTAAAAAGTAGCTGTGAACCCTCATTTTCAATATTTCAGTATTTTAAAATTGCATATAGGTTCTGTATTTACTCTTTTTTTTGTTTAGTAACATAGAGTCAATCTAGGACACTTACAGTCTTCCCCTGAATGTCCAATCACCTCTGAAGGCTCTGGAGCATATCCCAAGTCATTTAAAGCCTGTACTTTTATCTCATAGGGAACAAAAGTTGGTGTACCAGACACAATATACTTAGATACATTTGCCACTATAACAGAAGTCCATTCATCATCAAAATCTTTCTGACGCCAGCTGACTTTGTACTGAAGCCCAGGTCCATTAGACTGAAAACCTTTTAAAGACTGAAATGAGAAGAATAAATGAAAATTGTTTTAAAAGTTTAAGCATCTGAAAAATCTAAGGTCACAAAAGAAACTTTTTTCACAGTTTTAGTGAAAATATATCACTACATTCTATGACCAAGAAACACTGTTGAAACCTCCCAGCTATGCTATTTAATCTTGACATGAATATAGTTCAGTTGCATTTCATTCCTTAGAAAAAAAAATGCTGCAGAATAGTTTTGGTCAGCTAATCACCAAGCAACCATACAGTATGATTTTTCTATAAATACTTTGTTTTCAAATATTTCTCCAGAAGTTAAAGAAGGAGATGCTATATATACCTATAGCAACTCCATACAAACCATGTTCCCTAGAGATGGTTTCTTGCCTGGGATGGGGAATAGGTTTTATTTGACCCTCACCAGCTCCTGTTAGGATAGTAAAGACAAGACCCAGACATAGAGTCTCTAGCAGAAGAATGCACAATAATTTAGTTTATCACAAAAGTAGTTCACTCTAAACATAAAATATATTTGAGATAAACCATAATTTACACATTCAAAATTTTCTACACAGGTAGCAAAAGACGCTGTATTATCAAATTAATGACTTGTCTTGGAGAAAACAATAACCATTCAATGAAAATATAGCACCTTGAAAAAAATATTTTCTTTGATAATATATTTAGCTTTTCCCTGGAAGAGAACAAAGGGAAATTTCTGGTCTTTTATTCTTCTTCAAAAATGTTTCCAACAAGAGGAAAATACAGCTTACCATTGGATTTTCACAGCTACAGTATTACTTTTTTCACTAAAAAAATGCAACTCACAGACTTAAAAGCAAAGCAAAGGAACCCAAATCCAAGCTTACCTCCCACGTTATCACCAAATTATCAGGTTCTGAGCCTATCCCTTGTACATTGGAAGGATTTTCGTCAGGGTCTAAAAATTAAATGTTTACATGTGAAAAAGATGACTTCCATGTGTGTTCCAAGCAAATTCAAGGCCATTCAAAGCATAAATCAATCATTTGTAAATGGGAATACTTATTTACTTGCAGCTTTTGTCAGGTATTGCTCAGAGGGTTCACTTGGCTGGCTTCTACCAATTTCATTGACAGCTATCACACGGAATGAATAGTTGACGTATGGCGACAGCTTCAACTGCACCGTTGTCTGAGTTCCAGGAACTTCTGTCTGGTAATGCCATATCCCTGGTTCATGCAGGCCATCTTCATATTCAATAACAAAATCTATGAACAAAAAGTGATTTTATGTCAAAATTTTCAATACATTCAGAGATACACACGACTGTTTTTAAATGAGCTTATCAGAATGGAACAATCTCATCCACTTTTTTTAAACATGGAAAATGAAATTTGAGAACAGAAAACTCATACAAAATCTACTGTGCGGATCTCAAAAGTAACAAGTTTGGATTGGGACAAGTTTTTATGTAAAAGTAATTTCTGGCAGAAAGGTGTATTGCCCTTAATTGTATGAAGCTGACAATAAAGGGTCTATATAATATTAAAATTTCTTAAATATTCCATTTCCCCCAGTAAGATTAGTTAAATAAAAAAACTATTTAAAAAGTCAATAATCAATACTTGAGAGAAGTTTTGAGTGCAGTCTTCAGTACTTTCAAATTAAACCAAAGAGTTCAGGGATACGCAGGTTGGTAGAACCCCAGAAAAAAAAGATCTACAACAAAGAACATTTTCCTCAGCTATGAAAGAATCAAAAGAAACTCTTACTCTTAAGTACGGGTGACAAAAGTTCTGCAATCCTTAACAAGAGTTAGTAGGATACAGTAAAGAAAAGCGTGGGGAATGTGCACTCTAAGTACATTCCACATAACCTTAAGTTTTGATATTTGAACTTTAGACCAGGCATTGAAAATTTTGCTGTATCTCATTTATAGATAGGTAGAAGAAATGAGAATATGCCCTAGAATTCATCCTTGTTGCACTGCTAAGGAAATCATGAAGGGTTTCTTGAAATTGTTTTTAGAAGAAAAGTGATAGTACTATTTAGAAATAACACACCATAACTAGTTGAGGATCCAAGTTGTTTAAGTAACTACAGGCTTCTTGGATTCACCCTGGAAAATTTAATCCTGATAAGCGGGAGGAAAGGGAGACAACTTCTCCAAATTACTGTTGGAGTTACAGTAGTTGTTCACTGCTCACAGATGAATATTTAAGGATACAAGGCTTTCTTGATAAGACTGTTCTTTGAAAGGTTAGGTATTTTATATGAATAATAAGAAAAGAACAAACACCATCGAAGTTTTCACTCCTGTTTTTTAAAGTTTCCCTTGTAACTGGCATGCTGCCTGCAACTGTGGAGAACAACCTATATGAGACTGAAAAATTTTCTACCTGAGCTTTCAGAGAAATTCTAGCATGTGAACTGCGCTATCTGTAAAGGGATCATTTATAGTGAAGTGATATCCTTGAGTCTTGACCTGTATTTTGAAGTGCTAACTAGAGCAGTAAGAGGCTTATTTTTGGAGTAAATTTATTTCTTTCAGACACTCATGCAGCCACAAAATGATGGGAGTTGTACCATAACTAAAAAAAATTGTGTAAGTGTGAGACAATAACTCTACTCCAGTAAAGTTCTGACACGAGACACCACCACCCAGTATCATCTCTTACAAAGAGAAGATCTCTTTCTCCTTCAAAAGTACACAGGAATAACTTTTTATCCATTCATCAAGTTTACTCAGTATATATTCTTAAGACGCAACCTTGCCAGAAAGGCCCACCTCTGTGTAGATTGCTATGTTAACAGTTGCCTAGTACAGATTTTTCGATTAAAAGCCCAGCTCTTAGAGAGTAAATAAATCTTCCTGCTTGACTGTATAGTAGGCAATATTCAGTAATTTTTGTTTTCTAAATAAATGGCATGTGTAGTGAAATACAGATAAACGTACTTGTAATTGGACTGTTATTTTCATCTCCTGGTATCCATGAGAGCTCTATGCTTCTTTCAAGCTGACCCGTCAATTCCAAATCAAAGGGTGGATTTGGCCGAGCTGTAAAATAAACAAACACAGAATACTCAGACCAGAATATGTAATTCCTTCTTCAAAACAATCCTCATATACAAATCAAAACGTTTAAAATAATACAGCAATGCAGAAATACTTTCATTATGGAAACATGATTTAATGACCATTAGCATGCAATTGTTATGAAATAGAGAAGACATGATGTATATGGAAACTGATTAACTTAATGTAATTTTAAAAACAAGAATCCATGTTTGATTTTATCTACATCTGACTGAATTACAATGCGAAGCAAAGAAACATGAAATGCATGGTTAGTGACTCTACTGCTACTAAAAATAATAAATAAAACAGGGAAAATAAGCACTGACATTAAAAAAGCGAATTCAGAATTGCTATAAGTATTTTGAATGTGAATTCAAAACAAATATAGTGCAAAAAGAAACTAATTGATAGTCACAAAGCAATCTTTTTTTTGCTGTATAGAAGGACCCTGAAATATCAACGGAGCTGTTAATGCACATCCATATCATGTGTAAAGATAAAAATCATCTACCCAAATTGCTGAAAATACTTCATTATATAAACTGTTACTCAAAATCAAGACTAATGAGTAGCTTTGTTTAAATACACATAAGTATTTCCACTGGACATGTCAGAACTTATATAAATGTGTCCAAGTTACTCATACTTTAGAGTTTTTTTCAGAAGTAGGCATATTGCGTTGTATCTTCAAATGCAAATTCAGAAAAATGCTATCAAATTAAAGACTATATGGACCAATAGTTCTTTTTCTCTATGCAGTAATTTTAATTTAACAATCTGTATCAGAAATTTCATCAGGCACAAAATGACTGGGCAATATAGTTCTAAACACTTCTAGAATAAAGTAAAATGAAGACAGATTATGAAATAAAGGACACCACATCTATAAAGTTGTCTATGAAGGTGGTGGAAAAAATATAGTAATTTAGAGGGTGCAAGATCTTTCAGAGTGAATTAGCTTTCAACCAAGATGTAAATTCACATTTTGTATTTTTTTTCATTTTTAATATAACTAATTGCATTACAGTGTTCAAAAAAAAAAGAAAAACACTGCAATCAAGCTTAATTCAAAATAATTGAACTTTGCAAATTATTTTGCTATTATTTGCTAAAACACAAAGCTTTGATCCTATGACTCCAAAGTCTAGTATTCCAGTAACAAAGCAGTAGGTAAAGTGGAATGATACCACACACAAGCACACAAACACAGAGGGAAGAAAAAGAAAGAGAGAAAAGAGATGTTGCAGTTTGCAATAGGCAAATGAGAAATATGTCTTTCAGATCATGTAGAAAGAGAACTTTACATTAGTTTACCGTAAATGATAGCTGGAGTTGGGGGAGCAGCTGAAAAGAACATTAATATAAATGGTTTAATCAGTTAGTAGCCAAAGAAACAGAATATTGCAGGTAGTTAAAGACTACAATTAATAGAGAAAAAATTAATTTATAGCATATGGTTAAATTTACCGGTATTTTTCCACTGAAAAATCATAGAAATAATTCTTCAATATTTTATCCAATTTCTTTATTAAAATAAATAGTAACAGTAGCACTTTTGTAAAAGTTTGTAAATAGGTACTAGGTGTTTAATGTATGTCATTCCTGAAGAGGTAGAAGATCACAACATAATTTACAAATTCAAATGTATCTGACTGCAAATTTTAGGTTGAACTTTGGTTCAATTTAATTTTTTAGGTCAGAATAACAGAATATTATTTAAAACTCTTATAAATTGTGAGGAGGGGCAAAGTAACACATCTTACAGTCATTTGCAATGACAGAAACTTAACAGAGAGAACTGATACAGGAAATTCTCAAAAAGGCCTGTAATCAGACATGCCCAGTCTTCCTGAAGCAGAATTTAGCAGCCAACAAAGTTCTTGTGATAACCTGTTTACGTGCAAACATTCTGCAATGTTGGATCCTCTGTGTTAGGTTATATGTGATATAAATAAAAACTTATACAGCATGAAACTGAATGTGTTATATGAACCATTTTATAAATTGCTGATTCAGTGGTGAACTTGGCAGCAAGACTATTTTTTTTAATCTGATATGCATGAAAAGAGGTGAAATTCCTTTTGCCCTGTCCTAGCTACCAAAACTATGTTTGTGTTTTTTTTTCATTTCAGATCTGTTTTAAAATTTAACAGAAATTAAACACAGTTCTGCTATTATGAAGTTTTAGAGTATTCTTACCAACAACAGTAAGCACAGCACTTGCTGAAACACTGTCCAGAGTGGTATTAACTACGCAAGTATATGTTCCATCATCTTTATCAGTTACATTCATAATGGTCAAGTTGTCTTTACCAACTAGAAACCTGTAAATACAATAAATTCAGCCACTAATTTTTCAATAACTGGTATTTTTATAAGAATAAAAATATTGTCAAATCCTCTGTACTTATATATTTCTGCAGAAAACGAGAGATGAACATAAGCTGTGGGACAATGTCAGTCTTTTCTGCATTGCTGTTATGGTTATCTTTCCATGGGTTTTATCTCATTTTCTTATGGTTTCTTATTTCCAAATATCCTCAAAGTATTTTTAATTTTCTGTAATCTAAATAAATATTTCTTCCATCATCTGTTTGACCTCTTATGCCACTAATTTTCTCCTTGCAATTGATATATAGTATCAATGCACACACTAAAACATTTTACATCTCATTTTATTTGAATTCTATTCTAATACTGTCTTTACAGTAAATATGGCTTTTAGTCACCAAATATGCAATAGTGATGATATTTACTAGTCTTCTTCAGCATGTGCCTCTCAGAAAAGACCATAAAATGGCAACTGAAAGAAAATGGAAAGAAAAATATTATTTGGTCCATACCTTTCATCATCTGGCAGCTCTCCATTGTCTTTCAACCAAATAATTGCTGGTATTAAAGTAGGATCGTGTTTTATTATACACTCAAATGAAACTTGACCAGCTCTCTGAATCACTTTATATTCTGGCTGTTTGATTATCATGGTTGGATCTGAAATTAAAGATTATTATTAGATATTTTAAAAGCCTGAAATTCTGCACTAATCTGTGAGGAAACAGTGATTTGTTTCTTACCTTTCACTTGCAACTGCACCTCGTTTTGTATCTTTCCTAGTTCATTCCTTGCTACACATGTGTATGTACCAATGCTATCCTTCTGAGCCGTCGGAATTTCCAAAGTTCCATTATCATGGAAAACGTATTCACTTCCACGCAAGATGCTACCTTTCACTCCCTTAAACCTTTATATTAAAAGCAATATCATTATCCAGCATCATGCTTTAATTCTAGCAAATTTTACTGTCAGAAAACACAAACTTAGACAGAATCTGTAGCTGCTACAGACAAAATCACATAATAGAAAGTAAACTCATTCTGTAGGGGTAACTTAATTGCTGTTACACTGTATGTTTAAAACAAACTTCTAGAATTTTAAATAAACAGCTTTAAGGTTTTCAACGTTTGTTTTCATGGATATAACTACTTCTACTCTTTTTTTTCCCCTTTTTTGTACATATTTTTAACACAAAAATAGCTTACCATTCAATTTCAGGCTTAGGAGAACCAAAATAAGCACAGTCTAGCAACGCAGGATTATTTACAATGACTTGGTACAGTTTATTAGCAGGAGTTAGAATTCTTGGTGGCTCAGCTGAAAAGACAAAGATAATCTGCATATAGATACACAGATGAAAATGCAAAACACTAAGACATCAAGAATGGTCTAAAGAATGTTACACATTAACATTTTCTCTGAAGTGTTTTCTGATTTCATTCTAGGTCCGAATATGCTGTGCTGCCAGCCTGAAGAAACTTTAATACAGGAGAGTTTTCTAGTAGAAACAGACAGACAGACAGACAGACAAAGTAAGCTTATAAGTAATCATGATGGGCACCAAAACAAAACATTTCATTTGGAGAATTTTAATCAGAACATATTTCAAGGAAATTTCCTGTTGGGAACAGACTGACCTCAGAAGAAAGAGGCTAGTACGTTTACCTGGTAAAACGTCTGCTTTTTTGAAGAGAATTCTGGATTCAGAAGGAGTTGTTTCATTTAAAAGACAGTGACCATCAATCAAAGGACCTGCTGTTCCTTTAGAGGACATTCTGCCTACAATTTTGCTAGTAATTTTGTTAAATTCAGAGAAAAAAGGATAAGAGAGTTCACAATATCTCCCACCTAGGAATACATTCTTGGAGGTCTTTGAGACAAATGCATAATCACACTGCCTTGCCATAGGAATGTAGGAATAGAAAATCTTTTCTACGATGGAATTTAACTCAGTCATTTTCAAAGCTTATCTGAAGGAGGAATCTTTGCATAAGGAACACTGTGTGTTTTAAACTACAATTTTCAGATGAAACAATTATTTAACTGATTCAAAAAAAGCAAACAATTAAAGTAAACCAAAACATACTTAAAGCTAAAGCTGCCCCATTTGTTAAATATACATTTGCTTGATTTACATAAGCAAAGAACAAGGGTAAAATTTCTTCTAAGTTTCTTCCAGGTTTCATGACTATTTTACAATGAACAAGGTATTTGTTTTTTGTAAAAAGAGCAGCATGTATAAAAAACAGCATTTACATATGCTCAGGAAAGACGTCCATTCCCACTTAATAAAACACCAAGAAAGGTTTGGACGTGTAATCTCTGGATTGGCAGGAAACAACTGAATACTGTGAAGAAGACTGAAAGATCTGTTTCTTACCCAAAACATTCACAAACGCATTTGCCAGAAGATATCCGTACTCATTAGAAGCATTGCACTGATAGACAGCACTTGACCTTTCTTGCACATCTGAGAAAATTATTGTGTCACCATCTACCTTTCTGCTAGGATCTTCTGGGGCAACTGTTGGTGTTAAAAAGAAAAAATAAGGTTGTTTTGTTTAACTTGCTGTTGAATTACTCGTTTTGCACTTGTGAAAAGAAGAAATAACGTGAAAGAGCACAGGCAGGTTTCAGCTTTTCAAACAAGTCGTTATATGCATTAGTACTTCTCCAAATATAGAAATAGTCTTACTCGGCTGAAGACTGACTCAGAGTAAAATAAAAGTCAGCTTAATTCTTTAGCAAAAAATTAAGAAATGAAGGACGTCTGCGAGAGAAGTAACAGTAATTCAGTAGGTGGCACCCTTTCCTTTGAGTAAGCATTAAACACTGCCATTTCCTCAGCTGCTCTGCAAAAGCCCAGCTGTACCCTAGGGGAGTTAAGGGAATAACAGAAAATAAAATTCCAAGGTATTTCTGAAAAATATTAGCTGTCAGTTTTGATACAACAGAGGTAAAAAACTTAGCTTGTAGTAGGATGATGCATAAAACCCACAAACTAGTTTTTAGTATTCAGATAAATATTATGATACTATTTATCAATATATTATTCATATTGAAAGATGGTAATAAAATTGATATGTTAATATTAAATAAATGATAACTCCTTATGTTTCAGACAGTATATCTATATTCAGAAGAAAGGAGAAATTATTCCTGTATTTTCTCATTTTTTATTGAGATATCTACTACTGAATCCTATAGGAGAGGAGACACTGGAAGAAAGGGACTACAGTTCTGAGATCCTTCTTAAGGATATCTTCATCTTGGTTGAACTTTAAGGTTATTTTACATATAAAGAGCAACACTAATCCCTAAGGAGATGCCTCGAGAATTCTATTGTTTTACTCTTATCTCAGAGATGTTGTTTTAAAGATATTGCTTTAATTACTATGTTATTCTTATCTTTTCTTCTTATCTTCAATTAAGACAAATCTAAAAAATTGGAAAGAGAAAAAGAAGAAAAAAGAAGCAACTACTAGATGTCTAAATGTTTTTTTTTTTTTTTTTTCTGGGCTTCTGGATTGCTAGTACTTTATTATTCCCTTTTGCTTTACTTCCCAACGTGTTCTCTGTTCCATATATGCTCTATGCCATTTACATGCCATTTGCATTAAATGATTTACAGCCTGAAAATAGAAGGAGCAGACGAGCAGCTCGGTTTCCACATACAAATCAATTTGTATGGAAATTCCTCACAACCATCCTCTCCAAAATCCACAGAACTTCCCACATCCAAGTGGCTGCTTTAACTCCGCGCAACCTCTTGCTTAGGTTTCCCTTTCTTCTCCACTGAGTCTGGAAACATTTTCTAGATGCTGACACAGTTTTAATGGCCGCACAGAATACAGTCCCGGCATCCACTCCCATATGTAGCAACTTATATAAGGCTGCTCCTTTCAGGAAAATGGAAGCCATTAATTAGTTCAATCTTCTCTGGCTGAAGTGGAACTGGAACTTTAAAAGAAAAGTAAACCTAGCCATTAAATTACCATACAAAAAATAGGGGAACATCTTCTCTCCTCACTGCTGCATTTATAGAAGAAAAACAGAAATCTCTTCTCAGACCTCTGAAGGAAAAGTAGCAGATGTCTGTTTTGAGGAAAGTACCTGTGGATCCTTAAACGGGAGAAAAATCCCTGAGAAAAGCAGGGGGTTAATCAGTATTTCCATTGGACCAGTCCAGCTATTTGCATGCTGAAGAGCAGTAATATTAGAAAGCTGCCTGGTGAGACTGCGGCCCGTCACGGACTTTCTGACACATCTAGTTCTTCTGTGCCTCACAAATAGCCATCCCCATACACCTGCTACACTTCACTTTGCATGGCCAGGCCCAAGAAGTTAGATTTTTTTATCGCCCACTCATTTACTTCTCCAGTACAGAGAAGGTGTAGATTCCACCAGGCACTTTCGTCACCCTTAGTCACCAGCACTGTGAATAGTGTCTGTTCTCCTGTATATTCACGATCTTTTTCATAAGCCTCAGCCCCAGAAGCTACTTCTGCTAGTATGTTTAAACAGTCACTTGTGACACCATCCCTTTTTCTGGAGAAAAAGGTAGAACTCAATGTGCTTTCTGAATAGATATGGTTAAAATGACAAAGAATGATAAAAAAAAAAAAACACTATACTTGAAACTGGAAGGAAAAACAATGGATTTTGTTGGATTTATTTTCCTGTTCTGATGAAGTATTTCATTTTCTTGACCAATTGTAATTGCTGTTCAATGTATATTTGTGCACATTCAGGAAATCAAACACAGTCAAGATCAGAAGAACTCTCACCTGATGACACAATATACAACATATTATCACTCCAAAGAAATAATACAACTTTCGGCCTGATTTCTAAGATTTTTTTTTGTTAGAAAATTCTTAAGATATGAAATTAGTCATGATTTTTAGGACGTGTAAGTACTAACTGTTTCTATTCTACAGAATAAAAAATGAAATACTGAATGAATGCTGAAATGAATACTGAAAATGCTGATGTCATCCTCAGATGAGATTCCCCCTAGCTAGAAACAAGCTGGAAGAGAAAAGAACAAAATTACTTGTCTGCTTTTCCACATATCAGTAAGAATACATACATAAATATCTTGACATGTGTAAGAAGTTATCTTACCTAAATCCATAAAATGACACAGAAAAATATGTTGCAAAAAGGAAAAGAATTTCTCTTTGGAAAATAAAAAACAACAAACAAAAAAAATCCAGAATGATTCATTCCTGAATGTCTTTAGATGTCTGCATTTCCCTCAGCAATTCTTACCTGCAAATCACAGGTAACCATTTCTGCTATGCATTTACTATACATGATTGTTGGAAAACTCTTCCTAAAATATACTAATTTTAATTCCTTTTTACATTTATGAATAATCTAGTTTGGGACTACAGAACTATGCAGTACCTCTGATACTGAGAACAATGTAATACCAGAAAGTCTGTTGTTTAAATATTACATCATGCAGCCCTTTCTTTACTAAAGTTGAGTTATGTTATCATTTTGCATCACTAGGAAAATACTGGGTTTTTTTTCAGACAAACAGTGTTCATCTGTAATTATTTGATTTAAATTTGCATACAAAATGCTTGTCATAGTTCTACTACTCCTGCAATTGTGTTTTTAAGTTTATGCACAGATGAGAGTGAAAGTAAACTGGTGGCTGAGACCAAGCATGTCTCAAACATATGATTTTAAGTCACTCTAGCTTCAGGAATAGCTCTGAACGTTAGAAAGATTAAAAGAAAAAAAAAAAGGCAAAGATGATATTTCGCAGTGAAGCGCATGCACACGTTTCAAGTTCTGAAAGAATTCTGGAGTCACCAGGATTACAGTGATTTTTGCTTTTTAACACTAACAAATCAACCAATAACACTGGAAGGACAGTTCCAGTGTGGAACATCCATTGAGGCTGGTTGATAAGAAGGTACTTCCCTAATGCTGGGACCTCTCAGAGCAGGGGATATAACACAAGACAAATCTATCCTCTCAAATCTTTTGGAGGAAGTTGGAGAGAAGAGGAAGGAAGGATAAGGTGAAGAAAGGCAATTTCAGCAAAGGCTCACCGTACTTGGCTGCAAGTTTGTTTCATGGTCACTTTCAACTACAGCTATATTTCTCTGCAGATGAACACTGATCTAGTGATACGTGCAGAAAAGCTGTACAAGTTTTGAGCTGGCAGAGGCTTGGCTTGTGGTTTCAGAGTTGAATACAGACCGGACAAAAACAGGTAGTGAAATAGCAAGGGTGGGCATAGGTACAGGGCAGCAGACATGCTGCAGAAGCTACATGCTGAAACCAAAGTGGAAGCTAAGCACTAAAAAGGGGACTTAGCAAGATGACCCAGTGTTGCCTCACTCTACCTCTTACAGATTAATTCTGGAAGAAATGGGACATGGAAAAAGATGTCCTTTTCCTTCTTCTACTAACTTAACATTCTCTGCAGTAGAATATTTTCCTTAGACCATCCTGATCTTGTTTCAGGGAAATTTTCTGATTTTGACAGCACTATTAACTCCAAAAGGGACAGCAGAGTATTACCTGCGTCCTCTCTCTCTCTTCCATGCACTAGCCACAGCTGTCTGCCTGCTCCATGCAGAATACATAAAACTGAATATCAAAGGTTTTGATATCTGCAGCAGTTATTGGGCCAGATATACAGCTCCAACATAATGACAGCAGAAGTGGTGGATAAATGTCTGTCCTGGCAGCTCTCTCCTCCTTGACACCAAATTCCTTGGGGCATCAGAGCCCAGTAGATTTAACCCCTGCTCTTACAGCTGTGGGGAACAGATTTCTCAGCTGCTGATTATCAAGTCCTTTCATGAAACGAATCTGAGAGCTAATGCTTCTCCTTTAAATTCAATGTCATTACTAATGGAGACTAACTAAAAACTAAGATTTAATGTGAAATGAGATACAAACAAGCAAAGGACACTCTACAAGAAGATTAACGATGCCTTTCAGAGCACTACTTTGTCTAAATCTGTGTATTTAATATTTACTAGCTCACCATGAACTATAAAGTACTGAACCAATAAATTCATCTTTTGTGCAGTATTTGAAATGCCCTTGTCCCTGCTGGAGCAGGGAGGTTGGACTAAATGATCTCTAAAGGTCCCTTCCAACCTTAGCCATTCTGTGATTCTGTGATTCTATAATCCAATTAGAAAAGTGTCTCCCCTTCCCAATTACTGTGGGTTGTTACTTTCTTAAAAGTTGAGATACTTCATGCATGGCTTCCCTCCTGTAAAACAGGACTGAGTAGCTCAGCAGCAGCACACAAGGGGTTATGCAGCAGCATAAATAATGCAGTACCTCAGCGCTGATTGAAGCACAAGGCAAAAGCAGAGCCACGGCCCGAGCCTTCAGCTGCTACTTGCAAAAGTAATTCTAATTGACCTCGGTGGGACTGTGCACGTATAGTTCAAGTTATTCCAGTAAGTAAACATTATATGGTTGGGATCCGTATCGCTCCGGACTGGCTGAAACAGCTTGCTGTGAATTTGCAGCCAGTTTATTAAAGTATTATTGTTGATGGAAATTAATTAAGGACTGAAAAGGAACCCAAAATCTTCCTTCAAAAATGTTTTTTCTCTGGATAATACAGTCAGGCAAGATACACTCTTTTTCCCTCTTTTTCACATATACTCAAAATATACTGCTTTATTTTTTTTCTTCTTTATTTTCATATTAAGCTACTCTTCATCTTTCATTCTGTTTCCTTCTTCCTTTCTTTCCCCTTTTGGCATTTCAGTCTCACCCTTTGATAGAGATATGGACGAGTGCCTTTTTCTTCAACACTCCCCCTTCCTTGTGTGACTCCATTATGGAAAAACAAAACCTGAAGAATTAAGCATCTCCCAGTTGTGCCTTCCAATAGAAAATTAAAGTATTGCAAACAGATTACTGGGCCACAGGAGGCATATTGTGAGATATATGATGACAGCAGGGCTTTGAAATTCAAATGTAGCTCTTTTTCTTTGAAATGCTGCCATGGGTGTAGCTCGCTCAGCACTGCCCTGAAGCTGAAACAGCTGCTTTAGTTTCCTTTTACAGTTTACTAATAATTCAGTTAGAAGAACAGGGGCTCCGTTCTGTCACTTAGTAACAAGTGAACAAAAGGGTACACTGTAGTAAGGAGCCTCCAGACCAGCTTTGGTTAACTCAGAATATTACAAAATCAAAAGCATCATAAGCACTGCATCTTCTGCGTGATCACACCGCTTCTCTTAGATTCCCTGAGAGATTCAGTGTACTGGAGTGTCTGGTAAACTTTTACTTCAATATTTAAAGTGAGTACGATTGCTTAGGAGTGGGTGACCTACTACATAAGACTAAGCCACCGAATTACTCTCCTGGCTTCTGTCTTCATTTTCCTTCCTTCTTTTTTTTTTTTTTTTTTCTCTATTTTTTCTATTGAGGTGGGTAATTTCATCAAAGTATTTTTATTGAGTTCCCTTCCACTAGACTTCATATACCAATTCCTCCAGGCCAGCCAGCCAACATATGTTGCCCTAATATCTTGTAAGTTTGGTGGCATCTTACAACTGCTTCAGAAAACACAGTATTTCTTCCTGTTGTATTGCTATCCTGCCAGGATGCAAGCCACAGCATCGCTGTTCTGCTGTCGGATGAGTAACATGTCCTAGGGCACTGGCAAGGCAGCAGTGTAGGGCAAAGGGGAATCTCATTAGCAGTTGCAAAAGATGTTAGCAATGAGGAAGGCTGTAAATAATAGTTAAACTATCAGGACAGCAGGGTCACTAGCAGGTTCCATCAAAACAAAAAATACAGTAATTATACACAAGACAGATAGAGAGATGAGACTACACAAAATCCCCCCCCAAAAAAGATCAGAACAAGAACAAAATTCAATTATAAAACAACCATTAAGATATGTAGAGGCCAAACACATGCAGTATAACCATTGATATTTTTCTGTCTTCATGGAATACTTATTACTGTGTGCTGAGGTGAGAAATACCTCTTTGATGGGGTGGTGTTAGTTAAGTTCAGCTTACAGAACTCATTTAAACAATGGAAACCTCTTATTCTAAATCTCAGGCTAGAGTCTGAACTTACATTTAATTAGGATTCTTGAAAAGAACTCTTTGGTAAATATTCCTGTTTAAATGTGTATATATATATATATATATGTATATATGTGTGTGTGTATATATATATATACACACACACACATACACACAAATACATAAATGAAGATATATACATTATATAATATATATATGTATAATAATAATAATAATAATATATGTATAATAATAATGTATATATCCTAATTTTTCCCCAAAGTTGTACATTCCTTCCCTCCAGCTCAGTTTTACCTCTCTTGCACCTAGAAAACTTTGAGTCTATCTCCTTCCTTTTCACTTTTTTGTTAAAGAAAAAGGACAAAGCTAAAAGGACCAAGAGTGATTTGACGGTACAGGCTATGCTGAGTGCCAAAAGAACTGACAACATGCGGCAGTTTGCTCCAGCAAGTTCTTTTCAAGGTACATCACACTATATATAGCAACTATCTTGCATCCACCCTGCAGTACTGCCAGTCATGACACTTTACCAATTAAGTTACTCAATTACCAATTCAGGGTTGCTTTGCTTATCCACATACAGGGAATTAGCTGTCTCACTTTGGCAGTTCCTTTTCTTTGACACCTACTTGGCACAAGTTATTTTCCAGGCAGTTGCTGACTCATCCCATCAGTTTTCCTACAGATTTTAGGGTTGAAGCCTTGAGAACTAAAACATATTCTAACTGTACACCCTACAAAAGTGCTCTGCATATCTGAGTGCCCAAGCTTTTAGGGTAGCTTCTCTTTTCTTAAACAAAGCTAGTTTTCCACTAGCGCAACACCCAAGTTAGCAAGCACGACTGCCACAGGAACCCAGCAGTGGCAATGCTGCCTCCCCAGCAGCAGCCCTGCCAAAGGCCCCAGGCTCAGCCGGGCTGCCCCAACGCATCCAGGAGCAGATGGGAGAACCAGGCACCTGCTCACAAATTCCAGTGCTCTCTAGCACATCAAAGGTACCTTTCCTCTTTCCACCTTTACAAACTCCTGCATTCTTCCCACTTCATTTATAACATAGTATTAACCATCAGGCTAAAGCTATTCAGATATGCAGTCTTCATTTACATTAGAAAAAAAAGCTGACCTTCCTCATATTCCCATATTCATTCTCCTATAGGATAACTAGAATTCTTACTTGCTATGGGAACGCCATTTGATAACCAGCTTATATGAGGCTTTGGGTTGCCATTAGCTCTGCAGATCAACATCCCATCCTCTCCAGGAGACAAGACCAAGTTTCTGGGTGCTGTTATCCAGTATGGGGCAGCTGGGGTTAAACAGAGAAACACAGCAATTACTTTCCAAAACACTACACAGAAAATCATATGGTACCGTCACTGTAAAAATATCACAAATCAAAAAACCTTTGACTTTATATATGTACATATATGTGAATGATACTCAAAAATATGAATGATACTCAAAAATTAACCAGTAAAATTTCATTTTATCTAAACAAACAGAGCTACTGACCTCTCATTGCACTGAAAAAGGGGGTAGCTGTTTTCTTCACAATTCTGAGACCAGCAACGAGATTCTTTACTTTATTTAAGACTGCTAACCTGCTTTTAATCTGTTTTCCTAAAGAAACATTTACAGCGGATAGAGCGGTGCTTTGATTAAGTTCAGTTAGGCTGACAGAACTGAATAAGGTTAGATTATGGAAATCGATTTAATAGCAAGAATTAAACTCAGAAATGGTAAAAATCTTGGTCTCTCTGAATTCAATGGGTGATTGCAGTAGAGCCAGAAGCTTATCTGACACAGCTGAAAAACACAGAGGTATCAAAACACATGAAATATTTTCCAGACCAAAAGGTCTTCACCTATGTCATGACCTTTTGTGCAATAAATCACCACAAACAACCTATGTTATCACATGTTGCAATTAAATTTCAGATTTTATATTGATGGATAGACGCAAGTAGAAAATTAATCTTTTATTCTTAAAAAAAAGAAGCAGAATCTGACCTCAAAACACACTGGACTACAGAGAGATTACTTTAACAAAAATGGATATTTAGCATGCCAAATAAACACTACAGCTGGTTACTTAAAAGACTAATTATCTCTCATTCCAAATATTTTATTTCAATATGTTCAAAACACATACTTACAGGTCGTACCTTTATTAACATACTGTGTTTTTGGAACAAGTACAATATCATCATTGGATAAAAGTGGCAAAAAACAAGAAGGAGGAGATACGATAGAAATATAGATGAAGGGAGAAAAAGGAAGATGAATATGAGACAATTGACAAATTAGAAAAAATATAGTAGAGAAAGAGTAAGTGCTATATTAATGGCGAGCAGAAAGAATCAAGAAAGAGGAGCCGAAGAAGAAAGGAAGGGATAGAGAGACAAAAAAGGAGAGAATCAGTCTAACAACAGGCAATCTAAACATCTACAGAAAATGTAGCACAGGACAAGCTAGCAAAATATTTCAGTTATTACAGTACAGTTTCAATTTATCTTCTTCCCCGATAAAAATGACAAATTAAAAAGACAAATGTGTTAGGGACAAAGAAGTCCCTCACATGGTAGCATTACTTGGCTTAATGATAATTTTCTCCTTTTTTTTACCATCATCATTCATTCTTGCAGTTATAGTCCATCCTGGAAAGCTTTTCAAAGGGAATATGTTAAATCTTGTATTAAATGCTATTAAATTAGGGTTTATTACCTTTAACAGTTACTGAAATGACATGATGAGTAGAACCTAGTATATTTCTTGCTATACATTTGTAGTTTCCAGAATCAGCTTCAGAAACATCTATGATCTTGAGAGTTTTCTTGAAGTTTTCAAAAAATGTTCTGTTGGCTGGCAGTTCCCCACCCTCTTTAATCCAGCGGATTACTGGTGTGGGTCTGGAGAAGCAAAACCACATCATATTTAGGGAACAGGAAAAAAAGAATATGAGGACACTATTCATTATTTAATAAATATTTTTAAAATAATTTTATTAGGAGCCTTTACCCAGATTTTGGAATATGTCCAGCAAATCTGCAAAATCTGCCAACATTTGTTTCTAGGAAATGACAAGTCTCACTAACAGTGTCAATGGCCATCTGTTTGCAGGCTCAATAATTATGGAATACTCATTTGTCCACTGATAATCTAGATCCACTGGTGGTTTGGTTAACAAAAAACACAAATATAATTCAAACATTATTGCACTTATACAATCTCTTGTGGTAAACTGAAACTCCCAATGCCTTAAAAGGCTTTCAAAGTTTATAACAGTCCTTCACTTGAGCAATAGCCTAATTAATGATCCATGATAATGCTCATATTTTTTACAGTAGAGCTGTTAACAGACAGAAGAATTTCCTATGATAATTAAATAAAAAAATGTCAGTGCTTTCTCAGGTATAGTTGCTGTAGTAGTTATAGGTACTGTACTGGGTTTAAGTCTTAGCTAAACTCTGTGTTGTCCGCTGAAGTTATCCAAACTCATATAGACAGACTTCTAAAATCATAACAAAATGCAAGTTGTTACTTCCTGAGTAAAATGATTCCTCTCAAATTCCATGATTCAAGGCAAATATTACCTCAGAAGTCTAATATTGCATATTTTATAAGAGACACTTAGGAAAGCTGAAATTAAATCACGGTTTCTACAATTAGGAATAGTTGCTTTAAACAAATGGAAGAACTGAATCTGGCTCCTTGTGGGCTTCCTACACTAAAATATCTGAAAAAGAAAATGACATCAAGGCTAAAGACACAAAGCTACATTGTTCAATATTCCATTTTTCCCCCTTATTTACTCAGTCATATTCCTGAAGCACGGACCACTGAATAATTTTATTGCAGAGCTATGAAAAACAAACAAACAAAAAAATGCAAGCTGTGGGTGAAGATTAGCAGAGCTGATTCTACTCCCACTAGGAAGCGGGGGGATGCAGCAGTGCGCGATGCAGAGACACCCTCCCTGGCCGCAGCTGAAAGGGAGGCGACGCACTCGTGTTTGTACCCCACGGCGTCCAGCTACGCCCAAGCGGGCCCTGTGGAGTCTACATGAGTAAAGATATCTGCATGCTGCTCTGCTGCATCATTTGATGGCCCAGAGTGCTGTATCACATGGTTTTATGCACTGTAAACAAGTTCATTATGCTGAAATAGGCACTAAAAGATTTTCCAGGCCTGCACCAATGCTGCTCACTTCTCTGATTTCTTATTGAGAATGAAACTGATGCCAGATCAGACTAGTTCATGAAGTTAGTTAAACTACTATTTAGTCATTTTCTACTTGCACAATAAGCAGCAGAGGAGAACATGGTGAACATCATGAAACAAGTACCAATTAAATTCAGCTGCAGTGGGATGCTGGGTGCAAGCAACTGGAAAGATGTTCTAATAACTCCTACCTAGCTGATCTAATAAGTAATTATTAGTGGATGTGTGAGTAGTTTTTATGATTAAACCAGCATATTATTATCTATTTTAATACAATGTGAGGGCCTAATGATGGTAAATTTAAGAGAATTAAAACAGTTGCTTGCTTCAGAGATTCTGCTTGAGCATGATGACAAAGTTCCCAGTCCACCTCTGCAGTTGTGTGTCCAAGCTAATCCCACGATGTTTATTGCTTATGTCATGAAAAGAAGCACTAGCAGAGTCTGAAACCAATACACATGAGCTTGGTGAAATGAGAAAGCAAAGGCCATAATAATGATGCTCTTAGTTTTAAAATCTGTTGATGCTCACATAAATGGCTTTGAATCTGCTCTATTTTACACATCTGTTGCTGAGGTTGTAATGCTGTAACACTGACACATAGACACCAAGAGTCTCTGAACTGTTTTTCCCTGTTTTTTTTTTTTTTTACTGTTTGTTTTTATTCTTAATTAAAGAAATACTGGCTAAAAGGTAACTCACAATCCTGCTGCAATGCACTCCAACAAAAGCACATTTCCTCTCAGTTCCACTTTGTTACTTGTGCTACCCGTTGGTGTTAGAAGAATCGGTTGTCTCTCTTTAACTGGTTTGGCTGGAACAAGAAAAAAATAGAATAATGAATTTCTAAACTTTAATATTGATCAAATGCATACACCCATTCTCACATTTTGGACAGCAATCTCACTGCACACTGTGCATTTAAGTAAAAAACATAAAGTTAGACAATGACATAGTTCAACAAATTAGATTTTTGACAGACGTAATAGAATCACATCTGAACCTGGAATTTTCACAGAATTTTCACAGAATCACAGAATGGTTGAAGTTGGAAGGGACCTCTAGAGATCTTCTAGTCCAACCCCCCTGCTCAAGCAGGGACACCAAAGGAGGAAAAGACAGCTGCCTGGTGTGAGGGATTATAAACACATAAATGAAAAATCTTATATAAAGTAGAGGGAGCATGCGATGTAGTTTTTACGCAGGCAACTATGCGACCTGATGGATATACAGAGAACCCTAATCCTAAACAGCTCCTATTCACTATGACAGCACTATTCAAAGTGTGAAAGACAACCAATATGAGTCATACTGCAAGCCTGAAAGTTACCGTAAGTTACAGGGATTCCATCAAAACATAAATAAAGTTATTGTATGCAGAAATATAAACCAAAGTAATCAAAGGTATACTCTGCTTTGCACTCTGCTTTGTTCATTATTCTCTAGACCGCAAAGGATGTCTCCTGGGAAGTTTAGTCACGTCTTCTCCACTTCCTATATATTTAGTTCAAATTATTCCTATATATTTAGTTCAAATTACGAACCATTTTCTACAAGAAATAACCACAGTCAACAGGCAGACAGAAATTATATTTTGTTGGCTTCTGAAATTTCATGTGCCTTCATGAAAAACAGAATAGACTATTCTGTAAATACTCTAATGTTCAACAGCAATTTTATAACATACAATTAACTTGCTGTAGTGTTGTAATCTAAATCATCAGAATAAATTACTTTTCTAAAAATATGTCAGAAATCTTGTTTATTACAATATAGAATGTATTGATATATTAAAATACAAAATTTTAGAAATTTTCATACCATATGTACCTTGACTTTCTTAAAAACTAATACATGAAGGATTCTCTTTGAATTGAGGGACAAAAAAAGCAGTAAAGAGTGAAGAAGTCAATAGTCAGGGGCAGTAAGTTATTTGTCCATTTTCTGCACTGCAAAGACCACTGACTCACATTATAAGATTATAAACATTTAGAATTAGCTCTGGTATTTTCAAGCTGTGAGACAACTGAATTGTTTTATATCCACTAATGGCAGTTTCTACATCATACTGGGTTCATGTAAATATTTCTTGTTTACTCTTGAAAGAAAACTATTTTTATGTTGAAAGTTTAAAAAGATTCAATGTCCCTGATATATTTTATATTTCAGTAAGTTAGGGTTTAACTATCTACAAAGGTTTTATCTACAAAGTCTCATTTAAGAAGTAAAAAAAGAGTCGCTATGACATAGTAGCTTTATTTCATTATCTATCATCTCATACACTATTAACTGGGGGGCATCTAAAACTTCAACCCTTATGAAATCAGTCTTGCCCAACGGCAGCCTCACTAAACACATGTGCACCTGTTGAGGAGGATTTCAGTCAATATACAAAAAAAAGATCATTCAACTTAGATTAATGTGAAGATCAGCTCAAACAAACAAATGCAGCTATTTTTCCCCTACAGAGTTAATTTTAGATAGTGTTAAAGCATTTAGATTTTAATTCATTCCAGTTTTACACTCATGAAACATGTTAAAAATGAATGGTACATTCAACATATTATTAGACATGAAATGCATCTGTTTAATACTTAACTGTTATTACTTAAGATGCAGCATGTGATACTGAATAGTCCTAGTGATAATGAATACATCCAATTATAGTTAAATTGGAGGAAAAATATAAACAAGCAACACATGATGGAAGCAATTAAATAGACAATTTACAAAATCTGTCCCAGTGTGAAAGGACTCCTTTCTGGTAATTTATTTATTTATTTTTTTATGAGTCATGTTACAATAATATTAAAACATAAAATGCTTTAAAGGATCGCACTGTGCAGTCCCTTTTTATTAAAGTGATTATCACCAGTACTAATAGATACCTTTATTAGAGACTGGAAAGGGAGCAAAGGTTAAGTAGCCGTGGAGGTGAAGTTAGTTAACTAAATGCTACCGTGAAATAGGAAGTATCAGTGGGGACCAGTGTAACTCACCACCATAAATATCAGTGTCACTCAAATTAGCAGCTATAGTGTCATTCAATGAATCCACTGAAATAAACAGAATATCATGAAGAATGCATATAAGAGGGACAAATCAAAATACTGGGTATCAAAAGGTGATGATAGGGCCATGGTGAGTTAATCAAATGATAAATTAAGTTGTTTCACTAGTTATGACATGAAAATCATTTCAAAACTGTTATTTATTATGCTACAATTTTTCACTAAGTCAAATCTTAAAAAACATTTTTAAAAGAAAAAAGCCTAATGAAGGAAAAAAATTAATCAGTATTTACAATAAATTACATATCAAGAAAATCAGAGATTACATTCTAAGTGTTATAGAGTAATTTAATTTCTTATTCAGAATTAAAATATCAAAATTCCCTAGGGTAATTTTGGATTAACCTGTTTAACTGTTGGCAAATAACCAAGAATTCTGGATAAATACAATGTTTAGGATGTGATTAGGTTATACAATACCTACTTGACAGAACCTTTACAGAAATTGGTTGCTTCTGCTGTATAGTTTGTGTATGATTAAATCTTGCATAGCAGATATAGTCTTCACGGGTGTCTTCTGGTTGTACATTAGAAAAATAAAGGTCTCCATTTAGACCTTGGGAAACTCTTTCACTTTGAGGCAACCTTTGGAAAGCTAAGCAAAAACAAGAACACATTTATTTCAACTACAATACACACTCTACTGTTACCATCTGCAGAATCCACATATGTTCTATTATGCCTTCTGTAACACCTTATCTCTTTGTAATCTTCCTGCAGTCTTTTGGACATTTCTTCTGCATCACCCTTCTCTTCCCTTTCCTTCCCAGTGCCTTAATTAAAATTCATACTGAGATCTCCAGCCACCCTAGGCTGCAATACGACTACTTTTTCATTTCTACGTAACAGCAAATTCTTTGAATTTTAACTCAGTGGGACGCTCTGCCATCTGTGCTAAGTCTTAGCAAGCACTGAGGAACCGCTTAGAAAAACAGAGACAAGCATAGTAAGTCTACATTAAAAAAAAAAAAAAAACCAAAACCACAACTTACCATTATCCATCCAAAATATTATAGGGGGTGGTAAACCAACAGGAGGTCTGCAGTGTAGTACAAGAGAATCACCTTCTCGAACTTGATTTGGTTCTAGTCTTTCTTTAGTCCACAAAGGGGATCCTATAGAAAATAATTGTGACAAACATACAAGTCAAGGATTGACAAAGATTCCAGAACTGAAGAACTGCACAAACAATTTTAGAAATACTGAATAATCATCTACATCAAAAATATAGTTCCTATAAAATTTAAGATTTAATTTTTGCTGTTCTTTATGTTTTCCTGGGAGAAAGGAAAGATATTTTTACAACGATTCACTGTAAATAAAACTTATTCACTCAAATTATTTTGGCTACTTGCTGAAGATACTGCAACAGTATCTTGCAAAGTTCAAAGCTGGGCAACACACACACAAAAAGTGATGCACACTAGTAAAAGAAAAATTAGACCTTCATGAAGTACTGTTATAACTGTTTTAATGAAACACATGAGAAGAATATATTTTATGCTGAGCAACTTGAAAAGTGATCTGATGATCTGAAATAAAAATGACATAAGTCGACCTAAAAGACAGTAAGACAGTTTACGATTAATTAAATTAGCTTTATCTCCCTTTTGGTCCTTATCTGTTCTGTATTAAAGCTACTACAAAAACTATGAACTGTGTGTACATCAGAAAAAGAGAGTAAAAATTATCCTCAGCAAAGATGTGCATTAAAAGTTTAGTTTTCTTTTCTAATTGAAAGCTTTTACATACCATCCAATTTTAAACGTGGCAGATGTTTTGAAAAAAAACATCAGGAAAACATTCTGGGTTTTAATATCCAAGAAATTTTGTAGAGAATATGCCATACTTTAAAAATGCATTAAATACAATACCTTCTAATTTGATCACTATAATGATTAAAAATGTGTCTTTTTTTATAAAAGGCAAAAATAGAATAATTAAAACAAAATGTCCTTAAAAAATAAGCAAACATAAGATTTTCACGTTAAGAATATTTAAGAGCATTTAAGAATATATTAATATATTCTTAATATTAATATTAATCAATATTAATATAATTACTCTTAATATTAATATATTAATATACTGTAATATACTTAAGAATATTCAAGAATGTTAAGAGTTTCACTTACTGGATGGTCTTATGACAATATTGTTGGAAATGGCCGCTCCTCGTTCATTCCTTGCTGTACACTGGTAGACTCCTTCATACGCCTCTGCCTTCCCGCCACTCATTATATTTATGACCAGGGTTCCTGAATTTGGCTTCATTGTTACCAGCGCATCTTTATCTATATCAAAATGAGTCCCATTGCGTGTCCATGAGAAGCTACCAAAACAAAGGCAAAAATAAAATTTTTTTCTTCAGTAGCTTACTGTAGATCATATATAGAGAAAACAAAAATTTATTTTTGGTAATACACTGCATTTTTTCTTTCAGTTTATAAATAGTATTTTTCCTCAAACTAAAACAACAAAGAAAGTAATAGAGCACTTCTTTAATATAACAAATTTGGCAACACTTCAAGATAAAAATTTGGCAGAGCTTGGCCATTTCAAAGTCAATATTTTTACCTTTAAAATTACATTAAAAGATTCAAAACTTAGTCATCTACTGAAAATAACTGCTTTCTTTTCTACTAAAAATGATACAGTAACATCTGCTAGAACTGATACTGCTAAAGTTGCATTAACATTTCTGTTGTAAACCCTGTTGTCCAAAGGGTTTGTAAGCCTNCAGGATCTTTCAAAGATGATGGAGAGCGGCTTGGCTACGACATCGGCCAGCTCACGCAGAACTCTGGGGTGCATCCCATCGGGGCCCATGGATTTGTTGGCATCGAGGTGTCTTAGGTGCTCTCTGACCCAATCTTCCTCTACCCTGGGCAAGTCTTCCTTTCTTCCAGCTTCTTCTCCTGTCGCTAGGGCCTGGGACTCTGCAGGGCTGCCCTTGGTAAACACCGAAGCCAAGCAGGCATTCAGCAACTCTGCTTTTTCTGTGTTCTTCGTAACCAGGGTGCCCATCCCATTCACTAGAGGACCCACATTTCCCCTGATCTTCCTTTTACTGTTAATATATTTATAGAAGTTTTTCTTGTTATTTTTAACATCCCTTGCCAGGCTGCATTCCAGCTGCGCCTTAGCTTTCCTAGTTGCATCTCTGCATTCCCTGACTACGCTCCTGTATTTTTCCCAGGGGGCCTGCCCTTTCTTCCACATTCTGTATACCACCTTCTTCTGCTTGAGCATTGCCACCAGCTCCTTGCTCATCCACGCAGGTCTCTTGCCCCCTCTGCCTGATTTCCTACGCACAGGGATGCACTGCTGCTGGGCGCAGAGGAAGTGACGTTTGAACACTAGCCAGCTCAACTAGCCAGGAGCTATGAGCTCCTGGTGTCAACCTGCTTCTTAGGAATTTGCACGCCAAGTCACAGACTGTGGGATTTCTGGAACACTGAAGAAAGAGGGGAACAGCTTCATGAGAGAGGTGGCAAATTGGGGGTGAAATCTTGAACTTGAGATATCTGAAAGTGAGAATTTTTGCTGCTCAGGTCGTCCGTAAGCCTTTAAGCCAACTCTCTGCAATTAGACAGTCACCTTGCTTTAACAAACAATTCACACTCTTTCTGACTGAGAAGGCTGAGCTTCAGAGCTTTGAAGCTGGTCAAATTCCAACAGTCATTTGCAGGAAGAGATTCAAGACTAATGGACCCTGTTACTTATTGAAATAAATTAGCTGGATGTGATAACTTAAAAAACAGACAAGAGTAATTACAAGCTATTTTCCTCCTGAGAAACTCTGCACTGAAATCTGCTTCTGTAGCAGAGGAATAAGGTGACAAACAGATTTGATGAGCAGGGTGAGACTGTACAGCAGTAAACCCTGGCATGTGACTAAGGTTCATGGATAGTGATCATAGTATCTTAGCTAAATACACGCCAGAAAGGATTTCAGGAGATGCATCTGCAGGAACAGTGGTCCCAAAGCACACAGTAACCACCCAGGTCAACATCCAGATTCTTGACTATAGCAACAATCATTACTGAAAAAGGGATGTATGTTTCTGTCTTATACTCTGTGAAACCAAAAGCAGTTATGGTAGTGACAGAATGTATCAATCCCACTACTTTTTTTGCAATTCAGGTACCCAGCAAAAATATTTGGGAATTCCCTATTTCAAAGTACTGGAAGTAGGGCTTTCTAGTGGAAAACAGTCAGGAATCAATTTGATGTACACACAGGGTTACCATTTTTTCCAAAACTCTTAAACTCTTCCAAAGCTGTAAAATGAACCTGGTAAATCAAGGTTTATCTATCATTTAAACTGATACAGGCGTCTTAACTCCTTACAGAATACTTATGTAGTTTAAGATGAACCTCCCAGAATTGAGTGATTTAGAAAACATGAAATATACTACAAGAAAAAAATGGCTAATGACCTGAATTTTATTAGGGTTAGTCTGAATTTATCCACTGTGTGCACTTATTGCATACTACACCAAAGACTGGAATGTGATCTCATTCATAGTATCTTTATTAGTGAAATAATCTAGTATTTTTACGTCGTTGGAGCTTTGAGGAGGAAAAAAAAAGTACTAGATGCTAGTACTAGAAATGAGACTACAGGTTGAGAAATATTCAAATTTATATTATTTTCTAGTAGCCATTTAAGGGAGGATGGTGTATTTAATAGAGGAAGGCGTTCATGCACACCTGGGTGTGTGCAAGCACATACACATGCACACATTTGTTAGTTTACAAAAGTTTTGTACATACTTTAGCTATGCTGTTAGGCCAACAAAATCAAAAAAATGCTACTAACCTTGGTGGCGGCTTTCCTTTTGCTTCACACTGTATTACAATATTCTCTCGAGGGTCAATAATGTAATCTTTTGGAGACTGCTGAGTTATTGTTGGAGGCTGAGACACTTCATTGTGCAATATAATTAAGAAACAGAGAGGAATTTAATATTTTCAAAGCAACAGCAGCAGTTTTGTAAGGGGAGAAAGCAGAATTACAACTGGCAACAAATTCAGCAACGGGAGACTGGAATTGAAGTATCCTTTGTAGCTTGGCTGAAACCCTCCACTCTTGCAAATCAGGGTAGCTCTATGATCTTCAAATAGAGATACACCAATCTATGGTAAACTAAGATCTGGATGCAAATGTTTGAGGAATAACATTTTTTCCACATCAGGTTTCAAATGGCTTTCATGAGTGAAAGGACACTTCAATTCTAAATCCAATATGCATTTCAGAATAGGCAGCCATGGGAACTATTTCCATACAAAAAAAAAATATGTTTTTTAGCATATGGAAAGAAACAAAAATACAATATAGATTATTTCTAAATACTGAATATATTTCCATATTCTCTATGTGTGTAAAATTTTTAGAGGTTTATTGTGTTCAACAGGTTGAACTAATCTACAAAGCATGCTTCTAGGAGCTACTTTTCAGGAGTAAAAACTGTGTTTATTTTAAATAGCCAAAAGACAGGAAAAACAAGCTAAGAAAAAGAATAGTAATTTGAAGTTTTTAAAGATAGTAAACCCGTGAGAAAAGTCTAGTATTGATTCCCCCAAAACAAGTCAATTTTTTGACTTGATCCATGAAAATACATCCCAGAATGAGCAGCATAAAACAAAATCTGTTTGACCTACCTGAAAAAGTAGCTAATGCTTTCCTGATGTAATTTATAAACTGTTACCACTATCTATAGACTTTTCTTTTATAGAAAAACCATTTAGATAGTGATAAACACATCTTCCTGAACATTACTAATCTGTTTAAAGTTCAGTGCCAACTAAAGGAACCAGCTAAGTGCATCCCCGCAAACATCCCTCTGCAAATGCTGCAAACTAGCTGTCCAGCCACACTCTCCGCAGCTGCCCGGGGGTCCCTTTTAGCCACTTGAGCAAGACATTTCCATCATTAGAGAGTGCTGTGTTCTCACGTAACACTCCGTTATCTTAGCCAGTAAAAACTGTAAAACTGGGATTTTTATTTTGAGCATCATTAAACATTAAGCAAGGCCTCTTTGTTACACAGACAGAGGCAACACTCTGCAACGCACCATCCACATGAAGCAGCCTGGAAATAAGTCATATCATGGAGATGTTACGTTACATAAGAGCTAAGGAGAAAAAAGCAGGCCACACAGGGCTAGATTTTGCTCGTCATGCTCACTGCAGAGCAGAAAGCGAATGGGAGTGGGAGGGAACATCTCTACAGGATGGTGAGGTTTTTGTGCTCCTTTCGAGAGGCGCTCTGGTGTCTCTGCTCCCTCAGAGGCAGCTCTCGGGATCCGCAGCTGCTTTCTGGGGAAAACACAGCCCCTCTGAGAAGGGCTGCCCAGTGAGGCCTGCAAAACACGGCCTGCCTGCATTCAGGCCTCGCTTCTGCCCTGCGCCCTGCACGGCTGCCGCGACGCTAGAGCTGACTTGGGAGGTCCCACAGATTGACTTAACTAAATACACTCTTTTTTTAAAGGAAATAAAAGTAATTCCAACTCAGACATGAANTGCCGCGACACTAGAGCTGACTTGGGAGGTCCCACAGTAGATTAGATTGACTTAACTAAATACACTCTTTTTTTAAAGGAAATAAAAGTAATTCCAACTCAGACATGAAAAATAATTAAATGTTTACTCCTGAAAGTAGTAGTAAAACATTGCTTGTGCTGATACTGAATATGGGTTTTAATGTTCAGACAGCATACAATAGCAAACCATACAAAATTCATTCCTTTAAATACCAGAATGATTTATGTACAGTAATATTTTATGCATGCACAAAACAGCCACAGCAAACCAAGTTATGGACAAAATACCAGAATAACACATTTTGGATTGTAAATTTAATTTGCAACACAATCAGTATTATTTTTCAGCAGCACACAGTCTAATTCTGGTGGACAGGAACTTACATTCTTCTAGAAGTTTTGCTTTTATTTCCCCATCAGAAACAGCAGGTGAATGGGCAAATGGAGATTAAAGAGAAACACTTGTTAGTAAAAAGAAAACTAGCATTTTTGAGAAGGAAGATAAGTATCCCTGGCAAGTACATTGGTCACCATTAAAAAGAAAAGATTTACCACTGTAACTCATGCAGTGATTCCTGAAATTCCAGTGATTTCCACTGGGTCAGAAATATTGCATTTATTGTAAATTTCAGGGTGTGAGAAACTTCCCTGAAATACTGACTTTTTAAGGGCAACCAGGGTATGTGACTTTGGTCCCACAAGGACAAGAAGCACTGACAGGGAGGAGACAAGAAATCAGAATTAATAGAGGGCACTGCCCTCGTGCTGCAGCCAAAATCAATCTACCCAAATGACCATATGGAAGAACAAAGGGGACGCTGCGGGCTAAAATCACTCTGACAAAGACCAAATCATCTAATTCTATTCGACAGACATGCAATTACTTTTTATTCGAAAAATAACTAAAAAGAAAAATTAATCCCTGCTGTCACATATTTATTGCTTACTTTAAACATTTTGCATAAATGGTCCCTCATCAGTAACATTTTAGAGCAGATCAAACCACTTTAAGTCAGCTACGCTTTCGGTCACACCTTACACGCTTTCAGGCACTGAAATATCTAAGAACTGCTGACCTGAAGGAAATCAAAGGCTCAAGTCATACAGGATTTTATTACTACCAGGTGCCTGTGGTGGGTGTGTAGGGACAAGCTATGAGCTACAGAAAATACAACCCTGTTCTGCTCTTGTGATGCTTTCCCAGGAGCCATTCCACCTATTACTTATGAAAACAATAATATAATTATAGACATAATTTCAGTTAATATGATCTTTGGCTATATATTCATGTATCTAACCAGATCTAACACAGTTATTGATGTCATATAGCAGGTAACGTTGAAAGTTTACACGACAGATATAAAAGGGCTATTCATTTTGGTCTGTTGATGCATTGCTGATTAATCTAGCTTGAAATGTTGCTCTGTGCACAAGCTACCACAATACTGAACAATTTATATACATTGCTAAACTATAAGGCTGCAAGAGTATTTAGCTAGGAAAAAATAAGATTAGAAAATAAGACATTTGTTCATCATGCATTTAAAGCTATCTGTAAGCCACAGCTTACTGTTTTAAAGGCATTCACAATACTGTAAGTCCAATGTCATTTGGATGTATTGATCTTGCTACAGAAAAAGAGGTCAATGTTTTGAAAGGCTTAGAAAAATGTGCAGGAAAAAAACTCTAAAGTGGCTGAAAGCTATGTGGATTATTAAGGAGAAACATGCATTTACAGTAGAAAGTAACAAAAATATGGAGGCAAAGAAAGCCATGCAGATTAGAATCACAGGTGAATTCACTGATGCATTAATCCATCAATTTAACAGCAGACCTGATTCTCCTCTCTGGCAATTAGCTTTACAAATGAATAGTCAATTTTTAGGTGGGACATGGCTCAGTGAATTCTGAAATTGTGATCACGCTTATCTTAAAATGAAAAGAAAACCTGAAGCATGAATAAATTCGTAAAAACAGCTATCACAGCCAGATACAATGACAAATTACAGTATCTAAAGCAGTATTTCCATAGAATTTAAATCTATCTACAATATTCCATGAGCTATCAAGCTCTACTTGTCTGTATGTGCAAGTAATATTGCCTGAGTTGGCTACAACTAGGGATAGTTCTGGTGCTTTCAGCAACTTGCCAATATGACCTCAAAAAACAACAACAACAACAAAAAAAAAACAAACCCACAACCTTTTCTGCCCTTCATTTTGATCAACTAAAGTGTTCAATGGAGGCATACAAAAGTGTGATGTATTTCTCAGAATCCACTGTTAACCTTTTTGTGAATATTCATATTTTATATGTTAAGTTTTTTTTAATCTTCAATAGATTCATGTAAATATTCATAATCACAGTGTCCTGATCAAAGTGGACAAAGACGTTAAAGATGTTTCATGTGTAATTTCATGTTAGAGTTATCTTCATCTTCCTATATATAAATTATACAACTCATCTTCCATTACTATGCGCTTATTCAGCAGTTAATACTTACAGTCTAGAGGTACATCCAATGCAGAAATCATTTGGCACAGGAAGAGAACCAAGGAAGCTTTGCTTGAAGATATGCTCTTCTTTTTCATCATGATTTTAGGCTGTATTAAGTAACTCACGCTGGAAGAATGAGGTCCAACTTCATCAGACTACAGGCTTGAAATAATAGTTGTATAAATACAGTCAGGAAGTCTGGAAAATAAAAATATGAGAACATCAACATGAAAACACTATGGAAACTCAAATAATGACGTCTTAGTAACATCATGAAGTACCAGTCCTCTCTGCATTTATGGAAGGATAAAAGCAGAGAACAGTAATTACACAATGTTTTCTAATAAAATACAAGCCGATTCAAAAGTCCTGAGGATACCTAGTCCATGATACTTCCCTTAATTCCTCAGGATGCTAGTAAATAACACTTACAACCTTCTTGAAAGGTAGATAGGCTTCTGATTATGCTCAACAGGTATAACGGACATATCTTGTCCTATCTGGTCCTGCAAATTAAAACCTAATTAACTAGCACCATACAACCAAACTCTCTTCTCTCCTTTCCTGGGTCAAGAGGCTGCAGAAATCAAATTCAAGGGAGCTCAGTTCTTTGAAATGCTCTATATTTTCCCACTCAAGCAAATATAAGAGATTGTATCAAACCAAGGTAGAAGAATGATTCTGACACCATCTTTATTTTTGCTGCATTTAGGACCAATGAAGGATTAAAAACCAGCTGCCTGTGGCTGTCATCATCATTGCTGGTGACCTACAGGGAGCTGTATGAATGCAGCTTTAGAAATCCAAGGTAGAACTCTCCGATTTTTCTGCAGCCCATCCTTAGTAACTGAGCAACAGCTGAGGAGGCACTTTCAAGCTGCCAGATTGACCAGCAGGTTCACAGTGATCAGTATTTCTAAAGTCATAGGTACAAATGCCGAACCCTATAAAAGTTCACAAGGAATCAAACTTGCAAAGAAGCAACTGACATAGGCTAAATGCTTATACTTCCTATGGTAATTTAAACTAATCCATGCCAAGAATTTGCCTTAATATTTAGGTTATAAAAGAAACAATGTCTCCTAATTGCTTCTCTAAATGGATTACTATAACCACAAAGAAACAACCAAGTATCCCACATGACAGATAACAGAGATGAAAAAACCCTTCAGAAGAGACAGTGCCCGAGTCTGAGCCTTCATATAGTTATTTACACAACATGCACCTGTAGGAATGGATGAGATGATGAGCCTAACTCAAAAATCCCTAGCATATAGCAGGAAAGCACGGTAAGTGAATACAGGTTCTCTTAGTCAAGAAAACAAACTGAACTTGTCTTTTCTATGTTTCAATTGTGCACCTTAAATCATGTCAATGAAATCCACCCTGCTCCTCCATTTCCCCCCAGTTTGGCAGTTGAAACCAAAATAAATAAGCCATAAAATCTACTCAGGAAGTGCATTTGGAGAGATGCCAGGCAGATGGGAGAAATACTTCTTCCATCCCATTTTAAGCACATAAACTAGCAGGTTAGTTTCCTGCAATTCCACTATTGTCAGCAAAGACACAGAGAAAGGCTTCTCTTGAGCATGATTTAAAGCACTCAAGTTTTTTTCCGGCACTGAAGTGCTCTTCCAAGAGCTGATTTCACTCCTCTGACTGTAACTGTCTGTTCTCCTTTAGCTAGGCCAGGTTTTCACAAACCATTCTCTTGATCTGCACGCAGGCTTCCCTTTCACAACCCTGCTGTCGTGAACTGCATATCTGAATGAAGAGCCACTCTCTCTGAACAACGTGCTTGACCCGGGTTTGACCGGATGGTCTTTGAAGGAGTCTCCAAGTGAGCCTTGACTTTTATTGCTTTTTCTCCAAGGAAATTTCAATTCTCTTTAAGAAAATGCCAAGAACCTGATTAGCCACTTTATTGGCTTGTTCTTTCATCGTGTAAAATGAGTATTATATCCTACTGCAGTGATTTGAGAGTATTTTAAAATTAAGGTGCATTTGAACAAGTACAAATGGATACCCACAAGAAGTGGTGAATCAGGCTCACACATGTGCAATTAAAATGATTGGGAAAATAATATCCTTAGAAAATACTTCCCATTGTATAGCTCTCCTATTTCAGATACCTACTTAGTCTGCTGCTCTGATATCTGGATATAATATGGGAATTTAAGAGGCAATGGGAATTTTAAAGCTGAGCTGGCACACTGACTTTGTCATTCTTCATCGAGGCAAAGTGCCCAAACGTTTTGTGATAGAACATATTTAACTGAAAATGATTATAAGTTTGTCAGCACAATTGGATGATCTCACTGAACATATTCAAGATTAAATCTGACATAATTTAGTAAGAATACAAAAGCTGCTGACTAGAACTAAATGTTGTTGTGACACAGTATCATCTGCTACAAAGTAAGGCCGAGCGTCTAACGGCCGATCAATGTACAAGCTTCAGTTTCAGAACTCACAATACTTATGCAACAGACTGCCTTTTCTTACAGATCATTTGTCTAATATCTCATAACCCAGCCACTTTGTCCTTTTTTTTTCCATAGAAAAACAAACAGATTTTGACAGCTCATTCAGGAGTCTATTCACTGATTTGTACAAAATTCTATATACCTACATGTCTCTTACTTACATAACACAATATCACTTACTACGTGTCTCCTATGCTTCTTGCTGAAATGTTAATTAGTGAGTAAAAACACAGAGGTCAAAGGACAAAGTGATGGTTTAATAAATAAGTCAAGGTAAATATGAATGCATGAACAAAGTATAATAATATATTATCAGAAAATATAACATCTAATCTTAGAGGATGTATACTAGTAATGGATTAGAATCAAGTGAAGTACATCTACTTTATTTTCTTCTCTTTTCTTTAAGGATATATTTATGTGTCACGGATGAGCTAAAGAAAGACGTAACTATAGGAGTGAAAACACCAGTGAGCCGTAGAACATTTGGCAGAGTCACAGCACCTGGTTCGATGCCAGTGATGCCTTTCACAGGCTTCACTGCAGTGTGATTCACATGTCTGGACACTTTCGGTCAGAAAAAAAAGAAGAGAATGACAAAAACAGGTACTCTGAAGGCAGTGAAGAAGCCAGCAAAACTAGCCAGCATATAGGAGCGAGGGCTGGGTTTTGCACTACACGTCAAAAGGGCCAGGAACCTTCTCCTGAAGGAAGGATGAAGGGAGCCTCATCCACACTACTGACACACTGGCGACTGCCACCGAGTGCACTGTCCCCAAGTCCCCCTGCCAGGCACTGTCTGTGAGGATTATGGTTGGTCCTGGTCGAGACCTGCCAGTGAGAGGGCAATATATAGTGTATATGTACATATACACGTGTTATCGCTGACCTTGTCATGCTTACTGACTCGCCTTACACACAGCATTACTCCTTTGGCTCCAACACTGTACTCCAGCCTTTCTTTCTATGAACCTGAGAAAATTTCCTACCTCTGTACTCTCCCTCCCAGTTTCCAACCATAGCCTACTAGCTTCCTTCTTCCCAGCTAGATGAGTCATATTTTTCAATATTTAAAAATAAATATCAGGCTCACTTATTCAGCTCAATTTCTCTTTATGAATGTCCTGTCTTCAGAGTTATTGCTGTACTGCCAATCTTCAGATTTCCAGCTAATTTCAAAGTGTAAAATTGCAGCCAATAAAATCAGCAATGAAAATGCTAAATCACGTGGGGCTTTACATCCTTCCTCATGAGAATACTACTGGAAAACCACCTAGTCACTGATATTTCCTTATTGACAATCATATATTAAGACCTGCTAGCTAGTTTGTTATTCTCTCAAGTCTGCTCTGTTACATTATATGGTTCAATTTATGTATTTGTTCATCAGTGGCACATGGTACTAGGTCAAATGTTTCCCAAAGTCTATTGCATCAACAGTGTCATCTTATCAAACATGTAGTTTTAGCAAATACTAAAAGATTAAAATCAAGTTTTACAAGCCTGACTCTCCATAAAACTATGTTGACTGGAATTAATTTCATTCACGGCCTCTAATTCTCTACCAACTGTGTCCTCAATCAGCTTTTTCCATATGTTCACTGTGATTTATATCAGCCTATATTTACCCCGCTCAATCTGCTCATCTGCTCGGATTCTGGGCAGATCATCAGCTCTCTTTCAGTCTTAGGAAAAGTACTAAAAATGAAAACCAGTGAACTAGAAATTTGCCCCACCAGCTCCTTTGAAGCTCATAGGTAGACTTATCTTCTCTAGACCTGCTGATTTAAAAATATTCATTTCCAACACCATTTTTTAATATTCCTGAACAGTTACTAAGAAAGCTCTTCAATCTAACCTGATATATTATGCTTTATTTTTTCTTTCCAAATGCATCATCTTATTCATAATAATTAAAATCAGGAGTAAATGAATAAAATGTTTGTGACGTAGCACACAAAACAGGGCTATTCCCCTTTGTGTTCTTAAGACTTGTCCCTGTAAAATAAATCAGACGCCTACTTATTTCCTTCGTGGCACCGTCCGACACATCTGCCATTAGTATAGAGGCCCCTTCACACACGGCGCGGTACTTACCATGTACTGATGGTGCTCTAGCACAACTGCCTCTCATGCAACTCCAGTATAAATTACCAAACTACTCTGAGAAGGGCTGCATTATGCGTCTGTTCACTTCTGTATCGCTGCGGAGCTGCACTTGTACACGGCCCTCTGACACCCTCCCAGCTGACACAACCTTGCACATGGTGGAGTCGGGAGTTACAGGCTCCTACAAGGGCATGTGGTTCCTACCAAAGTACACGCAGCACAGGATCGAGTCCCATAACAGCGTTTTACTAGGGCTTTATTGTGAAGGCTTTATTATTTGTTTATTTATCAGCCTCAGTCTTTCCCACACTTATCAAAAAAGCAACCTGGATCCTGGATCTCATCTTGTCCATTGCTTTCTTGTTTTGTTTTGTTTAAATACTTTCTTCTCTTGAACTACATCTGCTATTTTTCTTTTGAGAGTCTTGAGTGTTGTTCCTCCTTGAATGCAGTAAAATCTTATAGCTCCTGCCTGCAGCTTATTAGTAAATTAGTAAATTACTATGAGCACTGGATACAGCTCCCCCCGGTACATGTCCTCCCCCACAAAAAATAAGAATATTAGTCTTTAAAATTCCACACAGCAAAGTTTTCTTTCAAGTGACTCCTCTAGAAGTGCCAGTGTTCTCGCCTAGAAGTGCCCAGAAATGCAGAAAAAGAAACACAAAGTGCAGGGTTCAAATGTCTGACTAAAAGTTACTGCAAGCATGTAAAATCAGTCATGACCCAGAGATTCAAATCCTCTCTTGAGAGCAGCTACCTACAGCTGATTTTTAGAAGACTGGGGCAGGGTTGATCTTTCCTCTTACAGTTGGCTTACGTGTTCCCTGAGGACCTTCATATTCCCAGTTTGGCCCTTCTATCAGAGTACCACTTACTTTCCAGCTCCGACTGAATTATAAGATACTTTGACAGGGGCAACTGCATACATGGCAGAGCAAACTTGCAGATATTTCTCAAATTAGTTTTTATAACCTTATTTTTTATCTCCTCCCTTATAAAAGAAGATGGGATGGAATATAAAAACAGTGTTTTAATACCATTTTTTCAGTCATATTTTAGAGTAATTACAGTCTGAGTAAACACGCTTCATCTCTTATGCACGTATATCTGTGTTTTGCTTTCTTTCAAGGAGATGGTTAAAGCGTTTGAACTGAGCACAACTTTGCAAATCCACTGAAGACAATGGAAATACTCAGGAAGGAGTGAAAACATTCTTTGCATACGTTGAAAGAGACATAATTTGGTTTGAGGCACATAACTATTAGAGATGGTAATTGAGAAGAAGTAAAGAATTCAGCCTGATTATTAAATTTCTCGGTGAATTACAAATTTGGTACAAAACGAATGCATACTGACAGCCACACACATGCTAGAAACAGGTACCCACACAGCTGTACCCTTAGAGTAGTTTTTCAGGCTATGCTTCAACACGTGTACAAGGATGCAAATGCTGTAGCAGCCACTACGTACTCCTTCACAAGGCCTAATTCAGACTGGGCTTCAACAAGACACAGGATTTTGAGTAGCCTACCTCTTTTCCACTGAAAGACTTTGCACTCGAGCAAAAAAAAATGCTTACTTAAATAAAATCTATGAATCATTAGACCCTGCTATCACAGCAAAACCATTTAGTGCAAAGAACGCACAGGAAAATTGCAGAGCAGGCAGAAGGAGAACGTGCCATTGACTTGAAGGAGAGCTCTGAACCCAGTGTCTGCAGTGCCTTGTAAATATGCAGATGGGATGCTCAGCTGAAATACTCCCTGAAATCTTAATTTCTTTGCCCAGGAAATATGATGAAGAATTTTTTATTGCTTGTTTTCTTCTTCTTTCTTTTTTTTGAGAAGGTGAGATGTTTTGCATTACTCTGGTTAATCCCTTTCCTTACATCCCTGCAGCTCACTCCCAAAAGCACCGCCTGTCTGGAGGCTGCCTGCAATGCTGAAGATATTCTTGTGAAAAGCTTACTGTGCAAAAGAACAGAATGTGATTCAAAGACCGAGAAACTCTTCCCTTTGGGAAGTAGAGCAGAAACCACTAATATTAGCATGAAATGTCAGAATAGTTATGCTAGGGAGGAGGTCGCTCGGAGGAGGGACAGTGCCAGGAACGGAGGACTAAAGCATTCTGTCACATCGAGGGCCCTAACAAGGACACCAACAAAAGAGGGTAAACAGTGCCGAGGGAACGAGCTGTACGAATTCCGGCTAGTTGCCGTGGGGAGGTTTTCGGGAGATGGGGCACTGGTCGCCTATATGTCGTATCTATTTAAACAGACATTGGTGAGGCCCAGGCAAAAGTTAGCATGCTTGCTGTTTTTTTTTTTATTTTAAATCAGTCTCTTAAAGGAATTACAATCATATCCGTTAGCTTGGAAACTGCTGGCATGCCATTATAAGTTGAGAGGGGTAAGAGGCAGAAGTTCAGAGCTTTCGAAAGAGGCCTCCCTTCCTCTTGGGAAGGCGACTGCAGCTGGGCACATCAGGCCTCTCCCAGCTTTGGAGGGCTACACTGACTCAAGCTGCTCCCAACAGGAAAGTGTCACACTTAAACAAGCAGACCAGCCCCTCCACATTTGCAGATGTCCTCAGAGTTTGCTACATTTCCATTTCCTAACAGGCCAGTTTCTAACTTACGCCTGGGTCTGCTGTTCCGCAGACTACATGCAGGGATGACTAGGCCCTAACAACAGCCAAAAACAACTAACCAAGTTTTAGATTTTCCATTATCCCTCCTCCAATCGAGTTATCTCCAGTTCTCTCAAATATCTCTCACTCTCAAATACTTCACAGCAAAATGTGAAATGCGAAACAGCTTAACACCTCCATAAAAACTGCCTGCTGCAGCTGGCAACCTGAACTGCACAGAGAACTAAGGAAAGCAGGGGAGGTTGGTGTCCAATTTCCCTGTTATTTCTGTTGCCTATCCTTTAACACTAACTGGTAGAGCAAGTAACTACCTCCAGCTTGCTGACAAATCTCAGTAGTAGAAACCAGCAGCTATAAAAGGCAGGATCTTCCAAGCCCGCCTGGATGCCACCCTGTGCCACCTGCTCCGGGTGTCCCTGCTGGAGCAGGGGGTTGGACTGGGTGATCTCTAGAGGGCCCTGCCAACCTCAACCATTCCGTGATTCTGTGACTGTGGCCGCACACCACCACTGTGGCCAAGGACATGAGCTCACCGCCCGCTGGTGTCGCTGGTGTGGGATGCTGCTGGCGCTCGCGGGACCGCAGGAGACCTGCTGCGTGCCCCCAGGGCCTGCACAGGCGGATACAACAAACGGCATCACGGGGCAGTTCCTCCAGCCCCAGGCCAGGCCCGGTGCGGCCCGGGGGCAGGGTGCCCGGTGCCGCGGCGCCGCCGGGACGCGAGTCCGCCATTAGGTGGCGGCGGCGGCAGCAGAGGGCGGCCCGGGCGCGACGGGGCCGCCTCGTCTGCCCCGCACAGCCGGGGGCGCGGGCCGTCCCGTGGCGCCAGCGGAAGCAGCGGGCGCAGCCCGTTCAGACCGGTGTTTGCAGCATTAGTAGCCCGCGTGGCTGCTGCCGTTCAAGCAGGCCTGCCACTCGCTTCATGTGTGTTTTGGCTTGATTAAAACGCTAAGATGTGTTCTATATATTTTTATTGCCACTGATTCTTTTAATTCTCCCTATTCACTTTCTTGTGTCTGCATTCTCAAAGGCATACAAAGATAGCAATCCATGAGGGGCTTATTTTTACGTGTTTTACATTTATAGAAATGTGGAAAAATTTTGTGCTACTAAAATGTTAAAGGATTAACATGACTATATATTTTAATGTACCGAAAATAAAGCCCTGAGGCTTAACTCTCACAGTAAACCTTCTGCTTCTAATGAATGTTTTAAATATACCATTATCAAACTGAAACCATCTAAACCAGAAGTGCAAACCTACACTCCCATGCTGCTGCCCTTTCATTTGAATTGTATTTTATACATTAAGAATATTTTATATTTGATGGTTAGGAATCAGAGAAGGTACTTAATACTACTAAAATAATGTAATTTTAGATTCAGTTTTAAAAGTAGCAATAGGACAAAGCCAATAACTCTTTATAGGCCTGAGTGAGCTTTTTTATACAAATCATTAATTCAAAGCTTTAGGGTAAAAAAGGAAAAAAAAACTAAATCTCTTTTATTCATCAAGAAGTTAATCCAGCCCGTTCCCTAGCTCACCTATAGCCTTCCCTGTGATTTTTTGGGGATATTTATATTATTAATGAAAAACAGAAACCTACCCAGAGTTTCAAGGCTATTACATAAGTAAACATTACACTTTGATGTAAAAACTTACAAGGTTCACAGATTCATTTGAATTTCACATTCATGTTACCACCAAGGAGATAAAAGAAATTTATTTCCTACTGCCATACTTACTGCTGTTTTCCTGGCTTGCTACAACTCATTTATCTTTGAAAACAAGATCTCTAATTAAAACAGTATACTTTACTTTGCAAGAATAATAATTCATTTTTCTCTTTTAAATTAAGCTCAAAACAGTTCTACACTGTCACACGAACTCTTCCATTCAAAGAGCTCTAGCAAATACTTTTGTTTTCAGTTATATAAGTATTATGCAAAGAACAAATAATATCATCCCACAAAATTAGTAATAAATAATGAATGAAAGGAATAAAGAAATTTTAAGGGAAAAGAAAATAACACTGGAAGACAAAAAGATGTAACAAAATCCCAAAGGAAAAATCTTGCTGAAATCCTTCTGATACTGCTACAAAAACACTTTACTACAAAACCTGCCATCTAGACTGCACATTTGTAATAGCAGATCATTAATAAGCATGTCATTTTTTTTCCACATTGAGAACGGATACATTTGAACATACAAAAATAAAAAAGTATCTTACTACCTATTTGTCTATAATTATATATAGTTATATACACACACATGGTATTTTAATCATACATTAAGTCATTCAAAGAAACATCTATTTTTTTATACCAAATCTACTATGCCAATACAGAAGCAGGGGAGCATAATTTCACCCCACAGCAGCACTCTTATTCTCAGGAAAATACATGGTTTTATAATTATGCATCCATGTTATCTCCACAAACTATTATCTAAAGCCAAGTTATTTGCTAAATTTCTGAACATGCACAAGGAATTAAAACAAGATTTTTCTTAATATGGGTAAATGCAACTGCAATTTCTCAGTTATTAGAAATTAATAGTATATTATTAACATATTGTATCAATTTTCCTTTTTGTATAATTATAACAATATTTTTCATGCAATTGCGGTATAAAATATGAACATTTCTGAACTTTGACAAACTACAAACAGGAAAAGGTGAAAATATATCACGTTCTTACTAGGCTTCAAATACTGTGGCTATATATTTTTTGATAAATTATCTCACTCTTTGAAGGAATCATCAGTTATTCCAGTTATAGTTAGAAAAACAGTGTATTAAGGCAACTTGTCAGTCAGACCCCTCTCCATTGCACATCTTGACATATTGATCTGTCACCACAAAAGCAACTGCTCACTTCAGTCTCAAGTAACACCTGCAGGTGATTCAGCTGCATTAGCATAATACTGCTCTGGGTTTCAACATGTAAAGAATGCAAAATCGCTGTAAATCGACATTAAAGGCTAAACTGATTTTCTCAGCCATGCTAATTTAAATTGAGAGAGATGCCACTGTCCACAGATTTTTAATTTTACATTAAATTGCCTTACTGTTATACACCAGAGAAACCATAATATAACTAAGACCAGAAAGTACTCTTTAATCTTTAATATAAAATTAAATTTTGCCAGTTTTTCAATTTATTCAGAAAACTGTGCTTTGTTGTATTAATTTTAATCAAATATTATTATAATTAGGTCTGTAAGGACATGCAGAAACTAATGCACCACTAGGATGAATCTACTTTTTGATCTTAAATCTTCCCAAATCAACCTGGTTTTTATTCTCACCTTTAATATCCCTTCCGGCATCCCTCCCTAGGGTTCCATAACTTCAATTCCCAATTCTTTTTTTCCCCAGAAGAATAATGTATCTCAAAGCAGTAATTCTGGAAAACCAGAATTACCGTTGGAAATGCTGCCAAATGTTCCTTAGGGCCTATGGGAAAATGTTGACGCCCAAAGTAGGGCTCCTGGGAAAAGCTGCAGCGGGCCCGGGGATGGAGGCAGAGGATGGCAGACATGTGCGGTGCCTCTGAGGGCAGCCGCTGCGCACGCACCCTGCGAGGCTGCAGCACCTGCTTCCAGCAAGGAAGGAGCTTTCGGGAAACACGGCAGGATCTCGGACACCTGCCTGGTCTCTCCGAAGCACCTTCCTTTGCAGGAGGCAGCCAGACCTGGGCCTCCTCCTGGCAAACGGCGAGTGGAGGAAGGCTGCCTCCTCGCTGCTCAGAGCAGCAGCCACCTACGGGCAAGGGGGCCATGAGAAATAAAAGCTCAAGGGGACAAAGTCAGTCAGACCCTGAATCAGAGCAGGCTACCTCATGATGAGGTTTGCCTTTTCTTGCAGTCAGAATTAATAAAATACTCCTTAGCTAGGGCAGTTTCAACAGCTGAAAATGGTTGATGGTACAAGGCAGCAAAATGTGAGTGCTCCTCCTCGAGATCTTCCTTCTTTAGCAGCTAATTAACTCAGCTTTTTCATTGCAAACATTTGGTACTTCATTTTTCTAGACTAAACTACAAGATGATGAATTATTTCATAATTGTATTTCCTAAATTAAGTTGGATTCAATTTGCCCAGGCAGCATTTAGACTAAGTTTCATTTGTCATCAGAGTAAAATTTAATGTAGAAAATCAACTTACATCTCTAACTACACAAAAATATTTTTTTAATATCAAGTAGATATTAGATCATTTACTTAGATACTAGTTAGATATTAACACTGAAGGGTAAGGTTTTGGGCTTGTTTAGTCTTTGTAGACTTCTATTCGGATTTTTTTTTTTGTCACTTGAGATCCTGGAAGAAACTTCTTAAATTGTATTTTAAACTTAAGTTCATGAAAGGGACTATGTTGTGTGCGTTGCCTGTGCAGCAGCCACTGGACACAGTGACCAAGGAACCCTTGCAAACTTCCTCTCCCCAAATGAAAAAAGGTCATGCAGGCAACGAGACATTTAGGATCACATATTGGTAGGGCACAGGAATACTCTTCCCGTAACCCCGAAAGGAGGATTTGCAGTTCCTTTAATGTTCACATCCTTAGATTTTTTCATTTCAGCTGAGAGTGGAACATAAAGACAACTGACCTGCTACCACCTCTTATTATTTATTCAAAAATGTTACAGGTTTTGTCCTGCATTGTAGGAGACCTCACAATTCACACTCATATTTTAAACTTTGCAATTGGTTCCATAACTAGAGTTAGTTGCTGTAAAAGGCACTACATGGAAATTTTGGAGATGGAAGGGATGCGGGAAGCCCCTTTCCCACTCTCCTTACATCTTGCCAGTGGGTTCCCAGCATTAGGCTGGAGTCCATCTGGCAACAACGCGTGATTAAGAAACTTTTGACACCATAATGCTACTGCTGGGGAATTTGCCAGGTAAGATAAGAAGATCTCTGCTTAAACCACATTCCCTTCTTAACGGCTGACAATCTTGGCTATTTTTAACACTGCAAAATGTATTTGCATCAGTATGTGCTGGGAAAAGTAGTATATACCTCATGTTTAATATCATAAACCTGAATTTCCAGACAGAAGGCCAACATTTGGCATGACTGAGACACTCTAAACTTCAAACATATGTGTTCTTAAATATTTATTCAGAATTTACCTGAGTCACTGCACTGATTTAGCAGAGATATTGAATGTCATGGGAAAGAGGAGGGAAAGACTCAAAGACTTAAAACAGCTATTTAAAATACTGTTTAAAAATGAAGTCTTTCTAATGCATTTGGGTCAAAGTACTTGTGTCAAAAAAAAAAAAAATCCAAGTGAAATCTGAATTCAGAAAACAAGTACAGTTAAACCTTAGTTAACTTCACTGCTGAGTAAAATATGAGGCTAACCATAAAATTCCCTTTGCATTAAGCAAATAACAGCACTAAGAGCCAGAGTTTCTGTTTTCTGCCAGCAGTTACTACAGACTCTTGATCAAATTGCTTTATTTGAAGGTCCATTTAGGTACTTTATCTTCAGCATTACAACCTGAAAAACTGCAAGGTTCATGGACATCAGAACAACTACTCTTAAAGTCATCCTCTCTTTGCTCTCCTGAGTAGAGTCACAGCATTATGGAACCAACCTCCCAAAACTAAAATAGGAAACTGCAAAAATATTAAAGCTATCTATTCAATGGCCATACTCCTTTTTTATTTAAATCAAGACTGGGTGCATTTGGGCATTAGGTTTGACGTGATCTAATGATGAGCTGCTGCCAGAAAGACAGTCCTCTCCTGTGCCTCACCGCACGTCCCTGCAGCCTCACCCTCACCTTCCATTTGTTTTAAGAACTGCGGTATCCTCAGTTAGATCAGGTGATTGATCTAACAGCAAACAAACCTACAGAAGAAAACACCAGCTTCTGACCTGCAGACCACCCAAAAGGGACTACCTCTTTTGGGTAGCAGTCTGAAACTAAATAAGGTGATAAGATGACAATACCATAATAGCCTATTCCTATCATGCCAGGTTTACTCTGTTCTCCCCACTGAGGCACTGGTGCGGGATGCTCTGCAGAAACAAGCTGCAAACATACTCATGGGCAAAAGCTTTTAAAAAAAAATAGAAAAGTTTTCTATTTGCTTTCCTCCATTTTATACAGGAAAAAGATCACCAACACCCACCACAGTTTTTTAAACCACTACAATGTTCAAAAAGGTAAAAAAAAGAGTTTACTCAAAGCAAAACCCAAATAGTTTTCACCACCCACTCACAGCTACAGCAAACTGTTAGCTTCTCAAAATCATAATTTTACTGTATTTCACAAGGAATTCTGACATGCTGCTATTAAAAGTCTTCAAATTTCATTTATACATAGCAATTTTATTCCATTTAATTGGTTACTCAGTATGACCATTCCTGTGCATGGTTTTCAGCTAGGACCTAGTTTTTTCACCCGGTCTCTGTGATTTATGTTCATACCTTCTAGTGTTCACTCCTTTTAAAAACATTTTTCACTTTAAGATTGCATTTGCTGACTTGAGCAGAGTCTCATAAACAGCAACTCAGAATGGATCCACTTCACCTTAAACCCTAGCTTCATGTCCTCTTTCAATTCCTCTTGGCTTCTTTGAAGAACAGTGATGGAGATTTGGCCTTAACCATCCTTAGCCCAAACAGACAGACCAGGACTGCTCCACATTTTCCTTCAGAAAAAGCAGCTCTTTGGACATACCCCATTTGCTTCTAGAGGATAACACCTTTAGCTTTTAAAAACATTCTGCTGGATGCAATAAGCAAATATTCCTGTAGTCCTTTTACCATCAAAATCTTGCATTAAAGTTTTTACTTCTTTGATCTCATAAAAAGGAAAAATACTTCCAGACATAGCAATCTGGCTAACAAGAAAAAACAAACAAACAAACAAAAACCATCCAATCCAAGGAACAGATGATTAGTCAGACCCATGGAAGAAAGTGACAACAGTATTTCAGCCATGTTGAAAAAGCAAAAATTTGAGGATACCCAGGAGGGTTTTATAATGAAAAGTAGAATCCCATGAAGATTATGGGTTCCCACAGACAGCTCAAGCTCATCAACAGGAGACAGAAAAGGCCCTTCTAAGTTTGTTGTCATATACACATGAGAAAAAGGAGGCAGCTAGATAGACTCCAGCCTGAGAGTATTTCCTTCTCTGGGTTTCAGCCCTCCTGCTAGCATTGTGACTAAATCTTCATCAGACAGGCAGAAACAGAAAACTTGACAGAAGAATTCCCAGGGTCACTAGCAGTGCTTTCTCAGAGCTGAGAAACAGGACTTTTACACACGGAGTACAGAATATGGCAAAAATAAAGTTCATGAATAGATAAACAAAGAAAAACAGTGCTGTGAAATAAGACCTGCTCATATCACACAGCAGGACATAAACTGCAGTTCTCTGAGGGATGCCCAAGTGAAGCTTGTCAATGATGCAGAATGTGCCTGGCCACCTTGGGTCCTCAAAGAAGTGTCTCCAGGCTGGATTTTATTAGCAAGTGGGTTCAGTGGTCACAGTTTTAGCATGAGCTTGGCCTCAGCCAACTCAGGTAACTCCGTACCAACACAGAAATGCCCATAGCATTATTTTGAAGTTACTAGAGGAGACACTGTGTTTTAATTTAAGCATATTAGTAGTTCAGGTGACTTTACTAGGAGTCCTTGAATTCTTGAAACTTATATATGTGCTGACAGGATCAAGTTCTCAGTCATGTAAATAATGATGACAGTTGTCATGTTTAACCACACTGGTGGTAAATCCTTCACTTGCACTTCCCAGATGAAGCTGCAGTTTCCAGGAGTGCCGTCTTTTGAACAATTCATGGCTGTTTTGTGTCATTCCAAAAACTAGTGAGTGCGCTGGCAGGTGACTGGATGAGAGCTCTCAAAGAAAGGGTCTTGTTTCTGAGACTAAATATTTCACAGATTTCTTGCGTAAGTTAGTGAATAACGCTTCTTAGAAATTGAAGAACAAAATTATACTCCAGACGTAAAAGGCAAAATCATATGAACTGTAAATATTCTAGAAACTAAGTGGCCATCAACATTTTTATGTCTAGTCTTTGTTTTGTTGTTCCAGTACTGTACACTCTCATTATCTGTTCTTTCTGCAGTATTAAAAGGCTTTAGAAACTGCTGATACTCAGTCATTTACCCTTTAGTGAAGTCAGAAAGCTTTGCAACATTAACAGACCATGTCACATATCAAAAGACACTTAGCTACTGCAAAAGAGGGCTCCTGATGCCAGACAGATGACATTATTGAGTCATTAGAGTACTCTCATCTGCTAATTTTTGAAGATACGTAAGAGAATCCCAAAACAAAAGCCTCTGTGGAGTAAATATGAGATTACATATTCTTTACGCATGCATTATTTAACAGGGTTTCTGCTTTGGATTCCACAAATCGTGCATAGATTAATCATTTAATACAAGTCAGAAAATGGTGATGCTCCTTAGATGCTTTCCTGAATATAATATTTTCCTATTTTACAAAAGCCTTATATGGGCTGCAAAAAAAGGCAAAATTGGAGAATTTTAGTATTACAAATTTTAAATTTGATCTTTTAGAATAGAGAGAGAAAGCAATCCCTGGTGTTTAATTAGAAGTCTGAACTCACCTGCTACATTTCACTAATGAACACTGATGTGAGCTAAGTGCAAAAAGCAGTCGCTATGCATTTACACAATTTTCTCAGATAACAGAGCCCATACAGCACAATTTTCTACTGATTTATTGTAAAGCACAAAGTCTATGAGTCTTCAGATTATCCTCCAGTCAAAACTGAGGTTTATCTTCCTTGCCTCTGCCTAATTAATTTAGGGACAAAATATAGTTTTCCTTCTTTAGACTCATACATGCAGAAATCCACATGAGAAAAAGAATGAGCCATTATTCTTAATTCTTTTTCAATTTATCTTGGCTTTGAGTCCTGTAGGCTTGTGCTCAAGTTAATCCCATCAGGAGAATACTGAGTGTTCTGAGAGGTGATGGACAATTGTCCTCCTCCAGCCAGCTCAATTAAAAGACAAAATTAACAAGGCTTAAACAGGGGAAAGACCAAATGATCAGTTCAGCTGGCTGTCACCAAAGGGCAGCAATACCCATCAGCAAGGAGCAATCAGGCAGGCTGAGGGGCAACTACATTTCTTGCTGACTCAGTTGCTTAAAGGACATGCTAAAGTCTACAGACTACACTGAGGTGTTGAAAGCAACAGAGGCACCCACAGTGCGTTGCTTCAGTTATTCCCTACTGTGAATGAACAGTGAACAATGACCCATGGTATCTTAAAAAGCAAAGCGTTTACAACTGTTGCTTAGCGCAAATGTTCAAATGAGTGCAAGGTGTATATGTATATATATATAATATAGTATATATATGTATGAATATAAGGTCCTTTCATGGCCACTTTCAAGAATTAAGTTGAAAAGTGCATATACATCTTTGTGTGGGTCTTACATACATAGACTATTACAGATAAAAAGAACTTGACAAAAATCAGCTAGGAGAGGCAATTAAATCATTTGCAGCTTATTCCTTCAGTTTTCCCTCACCACCAATCAAATGATCTCACTGCAGGCCAACAACGCTAATGATTAAAACAAAGGAACTCTCTGGTTGAAAACCAAAGGAGCTCTACAACCTATTACAAAGTGGGTGCCTCTTGGAAACAAAATTGAGGGTATGCTACGATACTGTGTTTTAAATTCAGGACAAGAAAACATGTCTGATTGATTGATTGATTGATAATATGTTATCCTGACAGGTGCGAGGGGAGAGCAGGGGGCCATGGAATTCCTGATGGCCCCCTGGCAAAGGTATCGAGTGAACTGCGTCTCCCGGCTCCATGGGGGAAGCTCTGTCGCACTCACAGGATGCCAGAGGCGGTTACTGTACCGAAAAGACAAGCAAGGCAACGGCAGGAGCAGCAGAGATAAAGGCTGACATCTGCCAAGGTCCAAACGCACGCACCATATACTGCCCTTACAGTATGGTTGTGTCTTAACTCTGCATCCATGACAACCTTTTTTCTCCAGTGCTCACTTCTCCTTGCAGTATCTTTCCCTCTTGAAGATGGCCTGCAGCTCTCAATACAAAATTCACAGCCAGCAGCAGCGACCGCCACTGAACAACACTCTCAGGAAAAGAGCTGACTCTCCAAAAGAGAAATCCCAGTGACAGGAACATTTTAAGAGCTGTTACAAACTGCAACTTAGTGTTTGCAGTATTTGATCACTTAAGGATTCCTCCGGAGAAGAGTATCTTGTTTTTGACTGGCTCGGTCATGCAGCAGTGGAAGCTTCCGCTTGCTGGAACCTAGGCAACTCCGGGGATATTTGACAGCCAGAGGATTCACAGCCTGCAAATTCCAAATACTGTAGCACAAGCCATGGGATCCTGCCTAAAAACCTAAAAGCAAAACCAGAAAAAAACAGACACAGCTTTCCAGCACTGAATACCATAAGGACAAAAGCACTTCCAGGGCTGAATACAGATCATTAATTTGGATCCATATTCCCTATCATATTAAACATGCAAGAAGTGTTTGTGCACACCTACCTCAAACAACAAAAACTACTGGAAATTTTTTTATATTTTCTTTCTCCTGAGAGACCTAAATGCTATTATACCAGGATGAAACCAGGAATCAGAGCCTAAACTTCTGGCATGAGACCAGAGAAGGAAGAAGGAAGACGCAAGCACAGCAGAAGGAAGCAGCGACGCTGCACGCAGCAGTCTGGCAATGCACCTGTGAAGGAGGAGGAAATTTGGATTCCAGGCCTTAAGCTAATGCAAGGACATGATCACGAGACTTCCAGTCTACACCAGGAGTCTGTGCCACCATGCACTGGAGAAAAAGAGAGCAACCGCTTCTATTCAGTACATACAAAGAAGAAACAATGACACTAGGTCACTGTCCAAAATCTAGATAACTTCTTTTTGTGCAGGGCTTCCCTCTTCAAGGTATTCATACTTTCATAACCTAGTTGCTCCTCTGTGGAAGACATTTCGGATACTTAAGAGCGCTCAGACCTACTGCATAAATACTAGAACCTGCTGCAGTTGTTTTTTGAAAAGGATAAAATTAATCATTCTTTGTGGAACTTTAAAGTAAAATAAACATTTGCAGTGACAAAAGAAATATTCAGGTTGATATGATACAATAACCCAGAGGTTGAAGGAAATTTACTGTTGTTCTTTCCTTCAAGTACTACAAGTATCAAAATGCAATTATGGATTTTTTTTTCTCACTTCATTACCCCTTCCAGCTGGTAGGTAATGTTTTAAGGCAATAATGTTTTAGTGTAATGTTTTAATGTTTAAAGGTAATGTTTTAAATTAATAAATGGATCTCCATCTTAGTTTGAAAATGCATTATCTAAGTGTCACAATAATGCTGCGAAAATTCAAGGCCAGCAATGCCAGTTTCAATCAGTATTTGTGGAAAGCCTTAGAAATGATTGTTTCTTTAGAACGCATGGGTCCTTCCCAGCGGCTCTTCCTACTTATCCATACCCCGCATCTTCACAAAGGCCTCCTGCAGGATATTTACCAGGGCAGTCTGAAGAATCAAACTTTTAAAGTCTTTTTTGTATCCCTGGAGAAACCAATAAGCAAGTGTCAAAGCACCCTGAAAGGATTAGTTTGGTTTGAAAAAGTGGAGGTGTTGATCTCGTATCCCTACAATTTAAGTGAGCTGATAATCACTCTTCTTCATCAGTGCCAAAAATGAACGAAGCAAAATACCCCATCAGCCTTTCTAAACTTGTGTTAGTTTTCAGCTGACTAAACGAAGCACACTTGTGTGGTGAGCAAACTGATTTTACAAAAGCTTAACTTGCAAAACTGATTTACAGAGTATGTTAAAATCTGATAGCATCATACTTTATGCAAATTTTGAGAACGGCAACTGTATTTCACACTAGGTATTGTTTGGGGGGAGCAGTGTAAAGAAAAGAAACAAGATTCAATTCTTTAGCTCAAAAAAGAACTCTTGTATGCTTCCCTTGAAATCCCACCTCCACTTTTAACATCTGCGAGCTGCAGAAATATTTTGTTTCTTACCAGCACTTTTTATGAATGAACTGGATTCAAAGACATTTCACTAAGCAGTCTCATGTGTTGCATCTCAATCACTTTTGCTTTTCCAGGTTCCTCAACCATCTCATTGTTTTTGTAAATATTTTCCACCCATCCAAAAGAAAAAAAGTCACAGTAAGTCCCAGAGAGAACAAAATACTATCTTTACTCTTAATAGCAAGAAATGTCTTAGCTGAATCTGTGAAAGATGCAGAAGGATACTAGTATGCTTGGGGGAAAATGTTAAAATACACAGCAAGCAACATCACCTATGAATTGAAACGATCTGTTTCTTCAGCACTGTGCAAACAGTCCAAGAAAACTGATACTGTCTTTTCAGCATGCTAGCAAATTCATAGGATGGTTGTTGTACGTTATTCCGCACCATCATCCAAAATGCAGCTCCATCTCAAAATTTTACAACTGCTTTAAAGACACAACCATTCTTTTGCTTTCTATCATTACGGGTGGGAAGCTTCAGTACCTTCAGAAGCTGCATGGCCTGAGAGCTACCACTTCAGTGAGAGGATCAGAGAAACTTGTCTGAACAGCCATAGGCAAATAGGAAGGTGTGACAGGTGGTTATTTAAAAAATCCCTACAGGGTTTGATTCTTCCTTGTACCATTTTCCTCTCTCTCCTCTGGCTGCACAGCATCCGCTGCTGCAAGCCAAGCACTCAGCTTGTCTTTGAAGTCCTTCCTGGGAATGTAATTGCTGAGTAAATTGCCAGCAAACCTTTGGAGCTGCAGCCCAGCTCTGGGAGACCAGGGGGCTGGGCCGGGAACGCGCCTAATCCGCCTCTCCGGAGGCGGCGCGGATGGAGCCAGGGAGGGCAGGGGCGCTCCCACCTCCAGCCGCACAGTCCATCCCACCTGGGAGAGCGCCGGGCTGAGCCTCCTCGGCCGAGCACGGGCGAATGCCGGAGTTAGCAGCTCTCCCCAAGTACAAGCTGAGGTTGAACTCGAGCACGGCTTTTGAGAGCTGGCGTATTCACTCAGATAATTCATGGATGTAAGTGTTACAACTCCGATTTGAAAATGGTTCAGCTTCACTTTAGTTTTTGACAATTTAGACTTTTACAGTTATCTAGCCCCTGTGACACAGTTTTATCATTCTTAACAGCTCCTTTATGTTGTCTGCTTCTCATCAGGCATTTCAACTTGACAAGGTTCAAATGGCAACACAGGAAAGATAGAGGGAAGGGAGCACACAATTGCTAATTTTTATTTACAGAAACATTTTTAGATTGTCAAGTTTGTAGCCTTCTGAGATAATAATCCTCCACAACAATGCAAATGGACTTGAAATTCCCGCAGCACAAGAAATGTGAAGGCTAAAAGCAAGCAAGTTTTTTCAAAGACAAAGCCAGATTAACTGCAGTAAAGCTCCTCAGAGCGCTGATATAATTGAACATTATTATAAATTATGCAGTTTACCCAATTCAAGAAAATGTATCATCTGGCAGGGCAATGTAAATTGAAATAATACTGAACTGCGGTTGTGCCTAGCATAATATGACTAATCAAGTTAGTTTTTATCATTTGGAAACAACTGTTTTACAAAGCAAAAAAAATGTATTCTAATCACTAAAGTAATCACTCATGACATTTTATTATGAATATTTTAATAAAATTCTTTTTAAACTGTCAATTAAAAAACTAAGATTTGTGAACATCAGATACTCAGGTCTATCTACTAATGCATTCTACTATGCATGAATGCATTACTATCATTTTCCATATTTAACCACATTATTTAGCTTTTAATTCAAGCATAAACATTTTGCAAACATACTCATACCTTAATTCAAAAAGAAGGTATTTCTTAACTTAGCTTAAATATTACTTCTCATATTTTATGCTCAGATCTTAATGCAACATAATTTCCCTGCTTTTTCCACTTCACTGGGACATTCTCCCACTCAGTACTCTGTAATACCTGTATCTGAGGATGCCCTAGCAACACAGTAGCTAAAAAAGAACAGAAAAAAACAGAGCACCAGGTGTGTTACTAAGAATAAAAAAGGTTTTAACTTAAAAGATAATTATCATATTTTATCTATAAATATTTTTTTTAAAAAGGGAGAAACAGTGAAAATGAAATATACTTTGGAAGCTTTAATCTCTGTTCCTCCTATCTTTGCCTCTGAATTGTCCATCTTTTTTTAAAATACTAGAATACATGTACACATGTAGGAAGAAGAAAGGCAACAGGGATCAAGAAGGGGTCTTTTAAACTGTAGTTGCAATAAAAGTATCATGTACCTTAAGTTATATGAAACTAATGAAAGCCACATTCAAAAAACAAAACAAAAACCAAATTGCATTTAATCATAGTTAAACATTTTCCATATTATAACTAACTTGTTTGTTCTGAATAAAGAAAGTCATTCTTTGAGCAGAATACTTAGCCCCTTCTTCAACAGACATCTCTGAACTTTTTTATCTTCAAATTATTTCTGTCCCTCTTTCACTGTAACTTGCTACAATAGCACATGTTTTAAGCACTGATTTCTGATAACTGTGAATGCCCCAATACCACAGACACAGCGCTGGCTACGAAGCTGGAGAAGTTTTCTGTTTCACTTGACAGAGGCACCCTTGAATAAAATGGATATATAACATAGGGGGAAAAAAAAAAGACCTTGCTAAGTTTTTGATAACTTCTCATAATGTGAAATCAATGGAATTTATAAGTACCTACCCTAGGCCAAATACAGTAAAAAAAAGAGACTTCAAGAATAGGATTGGCTGATATCCACCGATCCATTTGATAACAGCTCATATCCATATCAAATATATATATAGCCCCAAAGGGCACTTCATAGGCCTGCAGTTGTGAGAAGCACCTGTTTGGTAAAGACAATCAGGAAGAAAAAGAAGGGACAGAGGAAGGGGCAGAAAAAGAATACGGAGACAAGGAAGCACTGGGATCTGTTACTGATTGCTTCTTCAGCCCTTGAGCAACACCCAGAAGGGAAAGACTGTTTTATATCCACGGAAAGCTTTTGGTTTCGAGTTTACCTCTTCTTCCTCCCTTCTCCCTCACATGAATACAGAGGAAAATTTGTGTTATTAATAGCTCAGAAATTCAATAAACTGGATATTTTCTTGCAGGAAAAGATTTGGTATTTATCCCTCCCTTGGAGACAGGAAGTTCATAAAGAAGAATCTCCTTCACAGACTTGTCCCAAATGAAAAGCAAAACCATATGCATAAAACACATTAGCACTTCTTATTTATATGAAGTTTACAGATGTACACACCATATCAGAACCATATTTGTAGCATAGCATGGCTTGGAAATGGAAAACATTCCATTTTGTAAGTGATATAAAGTAAGACTCCTAAAATACAATTTTTAAAACATTCAGAGAAGTGAGAAAGAATATTTCTTCAAAAATAAAATAAAATCTGGTCCTTGGTGCCTACTGATTTGAAAAATGATAAATATTGTCTTTTGCTGGACTAGCTTTTTATTTTTAAATTTCATCTTCTGTTGATAAACACCTCCAACTCAGTTCCCTCCTTACCTGTCCTCAGGGACTTTATTCCACTATTGCATGCAGCACCATGGGGTAGCCAAAGATAAAGAGTCCCAAGATTAGAGTCCCAAAAGTCTTTGACCAGGCTTAAAAAGAGAAGAAGAAAACTATCTATTAAGGCAGTCATTTGGCAGATTGTACATGGAAAGAGAAAAGGGAACATCTGCCAGTAAAAAAATGAATTGAAAATACAGAGACAGAAAAGTCAGCTTTTTACCAAAAGGAGAGGCCGAGGAAAAGTTCAGGACCAGTGGTCACAGGACAAGCAAATAGGTAGCAATGCCCAAGCGGCTCACACACTTCCTGCACCACAAAGCTGAAGAGCAGTGTGTCCCACCCAGCATCCACAGTGTACGTTGATGGGACTAAACTTCTCATTCTGTTCTCCAAATTACATCTCAGTAAGGGCAAAGCTAAATTATTTTTTGAAGTTGTGCCTCTTCAAGCAGATTGGACCAGTGTCACCTGTCATTTGAAGGGAAACCTCAGTGAGGAACGAGTTGAGGCACATCCACAGTGCTCCTTCAGCACTGCAAGGAACGACCCTGCCTCCTCCTCGTGCTAGGGAAGTGGCAGCTGGAGTGCTGGGTCCAGCGCTGGCGCCCCATCGCAAGAAAAACATAGACACTGGAGGGAGTCCCAGCAAAGGGACACAAAACCAGAGCATCTCTCATGCAAAGAGAGCCTGAGAAAGCTTGGGCTGTTCAGCGTGGAGAAGAGATGGACCAGGGGGATTTTATCAATGTGAATAAATACTTGAGTGCAGATTGTAGCAAGTAGGAAGGCAGACTTTTCTCAGTGCTGCCTTGTGAAACAGCAATGCCAGTGACATTGACCAGTAGGCAATGGTCACTACTTGAAATACAGCAAATTCCAGTTAGACATAAGGAAAAGCCTTTATACTGTGAGGGTGGCCCCTTCCAACCCAAAGATTCTACAGTTCTCTTAAGAAGAGACCAAAGGCAGCTGTATCTAAATACCATACATTTAATATCCCTTGTTTTCCCTGGACAGACCGAGCCTTCAATAGGATAAAACACTTCTCTTGCACATCCACTGATTGTATGTGATCGTCATCTATGAAAGCAAATTGCTCATTAGACTTAGGATAGACTAAGCAATTACAGCCCAACCTTTCCCCCCCGCCCCCCGTGCATTTCATGATGCCCAAGATTCAAGGTCTAGCCCGTATGAGAACTACATAACACAGAGATTAAGATTAACAAACATATGTTTGTTCTCACCAATCACATCACTACATTGCCTGTGACACTGACAGCATCCATCCGTCATTTGAAAGCATTTTTTCCTCATGCCTCCCATGAAGTCAACACTTGAGTGGTAGGCTTAGTTTAACCAGAGCAGTGTAATGTAGGACAGGAAGCCCTCCTTCCTCTTTTATAGTGCCTCTCCTGCATCAAAGCATTGACCGTTACACTTTACAACTACAGGAGAAATGAGAGGAACCAATAAAATGTCACAGAGAAAAGCTAGAACATCTCACTCATGAGGAGCAGGCACCTGTGCACTGACCTAATTAGACATTCAAACACTTGTCACTTTGGAGCTGGCTGGTTGTCACTCATCCAAGTGGCCTCGGGGGACTTATTGTGTGGTGACATTGCCTGACAGGAGAACTGGAGCTGTAGAGGCAACAAGGGCTCAGCAATAGGGTGCCAGGATCCTGGTGAGCAAGAGCAGCTGCCAGCAAAGCCAGGAACCTCAGAGCTTCCTTGACTTGGTTGCCAACCAGAAAGCTTTTCAAAATCTTCAATGGTTATCCTTTTTTTTAGAGCAGTCCAGTTTGAAAACCTTACAGTAACAGTCTTCTTTATGGAAAGCTACATTTAACTCTTGAATGACTGGCGCAAGAACCATGTGAAAAGAGATCCTCAAAAGGTTAAAAAAAAAAAAAAGCATGTCTTAAATCATACTTTTAGCACCACCACCTGCATACAGTTCAGAAGGCAATACATTTCATTGCTTATTTCCTCCTTTCTGTGTTTTAAACCTATTATTGATGCTTTCAGACGCTCTGTCTGCTTGAACACATAAACGAGGAATAAAGCACTGTGCAGCTATCCACGCCTACGCACACTATAAAAAAGGGTCTGTTCCAGAAGACTATACACAATACTGCATTCAAGACCCCAAAATAAATTTTTTCTTTTAGGAAAGTCATATACTAAAAACAGATGACTATTCAGCAGCTACCAGTGACTTCAAGTAAGGCTATCTCTGTTCTTATGTTGAGAGATTTACGCTACTCAAATACAAGAGCGAAGTGGGGGATGGAGAGGATTACAAAAAAAGCTTATTTCAAAACTTCCAAAACAGGCATGATAACCTTAGGGTCTGAACCATGGAACTGAAGAATTCATAATGTAGCCATCACCAAAATCTATGTTAGGTGAACTTATGCTAGAGGAAAACCTTTTCCAGTACAAAATACCAGTACAAAAGACCCTTCCAGCTTCTATTTTGCAGTGACTCTCTTGTTTCCTGTTTACTTGTCCTGACACCTGTTCTCTGCAGCTATGAACATCAGAGATGATTAAGCTTACCTTCATATATGTGAGGCTATGAAATACTTCTAGCTGCTTTTTGAGTTAATATATTTGATTTGAGCTCTTCACTTAGAAGCTGAGCTGACATGTTAAAATTTATTCTAATCCCAAACTGTTTACCCAGATAAACATGGAAATGCAGCTAAGTGCTGAATACATTATATGACTTTTCTGATAGCATGTAAACATCATGTCAATAGCTTTTGTTCTCGCAGAAAACATGCCACATTAAAATTTAGCAGGAAAAAATGAACTTACCTTTGTATAAATAACTTCAGAGTGAGTGAGATGGTCTGTCTTTGCTTTCCTTCTTATTCTCTGTATCACAGGTCTTTATGTTATTGCCTGTCCTGAAAAAAAAATATATATATATATATATAAAACCTGAAATAATATATAACACTTTCTAATAAATAACAACACATATATCACATACGTCTTGATATAGCTACAATACTAAATTCAGTGTAGGTTAAGTAAAGTTAAGCAGAATGGTATTTTTCCAGGAATGCAGAGCTGAAGGAAAAATAAGAACATTAGGAACAAAGCTAAAACTCCTAAGTTTCAAAGTTACCTACATTTAGCATTGCAAACATAGCACACCCACCAGGTTGACGAACCCAGCCCATACATGTTTCCATGTACTACTGAATGAAAAACAGCACTTGTGAAAGCTTCAGAGAGATGAACTGACTGAGCCATCATGCAATCTAACTACATCTTTCTAAAGTTCAGCAACCCAGCTTAAGGCTACTGAGTATCTCTGTCTCCTCACGGCCAGAGGGACCTTTGGTGGCACCTCTACCACATGACAAGTTTTGTTCGCAGCACTTCACGAGGAAGTGTCTTATGGTTGACTGGAAGCACCCTGGTTTCCCACCTTCCTTGCGGTTATCCTAAGTCCTAGTGGAGGAAAGGAAGGGAACAGCCCCCACAAGGGGTCAATTCCTCAAACAAACCACAAGGAAGAGGGGCTGCCAGGAAATCAACTGCTGCTTCATTCCACTGGTCACCAGAATTCTTCATTCAATTCCTCTCTCCACTATTATAGTGGTCTACTAATAGGCCACTACTTCAAATAGATTGAGGTTTTCTTGAGAAAAAGCCAATTTTGCTGCTTATTTTTCCATGCTTAAGTTTCTGTAGAGTTGAACTTTCAAGGGAGAAAGACTCAAGTAGGATTAGAAATTTTGAAAGTAAGCCTCCAAAGATTTCTATTTGAGAATTCCCAGGAGAGCCATTTACTTTACACGTGCCCATTGGCAAATTCAGCTATGTTGACACTAGAAGTAGATCTTATTCATGGACTAGCACCATTCAAGCCATCTGTTATCAGATATGTTGCACATTAAAATATCAAACTTGTCTTTAAAAAAGTAATAGTAACTTATTATTCACTTTTATGGCTCCTTAGCATCATACGCAAAACCGTACATTGGTGACTCGGAAAGATCTGTTTATTTTCCTGTCAATTTGATCAGTGGTCATCACATAATTTCTTTCAGAAAATTTTTAAAAAGTTTTTTTTTTTTTTACTGTGAAATTGCTCTCTCATCTGGCAAAACCTGAACTTTGACCAGAACTCTCCTGTAACTGTTTCTTCCAGTTACAAAAAGCATTTGCTCATAAAGGACTCGCTGAAGTGCTCCTTCAAACCAGCTTGTTGCTCTCACATAACAAAGCACTGGGAGGAACTCCCAGTTATCTTGGTAACTCCGCAAGTTCGGCATGTATCGCTCACATCTCTGGCCTGGGCACTTCACATCGTGACCTTCATCTTTTCCCGGGCACTCAAATCCCACCCCAGTGATATTTCCAAGTGGAACTACCACTTGTAAACAGACACCATCCTCATTAGCCCACGCGAGCCCTGAACTCGCACCCAGACCTGCTGCCTGTGTGAAGCTCCTAGAACGACCTCCCGGCCCTCGCGACGAGGCCTCGCACCCTGGAGCAGCCGCCCGGCCTGCGCTGCCGCGGGCACCACGCACCGCCAAGCAGCACCTGCGCAGGCCGCGGCGCCGCTTTCGCTGTCTCACCCTGGTCTAAAAGCACTAAATAGCTCTGTGTTATGGCTGCTGGGAATTCACAGTACCCAGAGGAAATTCAGATTATGCAGGGTGCATCTGGGCAGCCTATTTTGGAAGAGGCTCGTTTTTTCAAATGGACTGCAATGTGGAAGCAGAGCAGTTCTTGCCAATTGGCCTTCCTTGATGCGCAAATTTGTCCCTGTCCTCCTTTGATTAGCGGTAAAGAACAGTTGTAACTTCGGGAGCATTTCTAAACGTTAGGCATGGTCTTAAACCCACGGGCAGTTTGTGCAGAAGACTCCCTATCAGACCCACAGCTTTGCAAGTCCACAGACCCTCTTTTCCCAGAGAGCTCAAAGACTCATTTTAAAGAAAAATGGGGAGGGGAATGGAAGGAGATAGTTGGTTCAAAGTGTAAGTAAAACTATCTACAATTTGCGATGTACTTCAATGAACTACCATTTTTCATATTTTATCGAGAGAAAAGTAACTGCTCCAGAACAAGTGCTGAACTGTTTTGAGCTGCTGTGTGTGAAATGGTCAGGATATCAGTCTCCTTGGATGTCTGGACTACATTCATGCTGCTCCAAAAATAAATATTTGCTATAGTTCTTCTTGACATCTGCTGCTTTAACCTATTTACAGTCCACGACCAGATTCTTTCTCTGTGAGGTTACATTCTCTTATAGTCTCTTAGGAGGGAGCTTAACAAAAGCTAGAAACTCCAAGGAAATCATGCCCATGAGTTGGGTAAAACACATACAGAAGAGCTCTTGAACGTCCAAAAATCAACTCGGGTATGTATGAAACAGTAAAGAAGCAATCTTGATTTACTAATATACTGTATGGCCCTATTTTTCCCTTTGAAAGTCAACATAAAACTTGGAATTATTATTCACAGGGTGAGCCACATGAAGACTATACTTCCAATGTCTTGGAAGTCAACAAGAAAAGCTGCACTTATATTACTAGGGCCAGGATACCCTCCACATTCAAACTTATTAATTGAGGAGTATTTGCACTCCTAGAGATCATCACGAGTACATGAATCAAATCATACCAGAATGAAACAAAAAGATAGAGGAGGAGCAAAGGAAAAGGTTTAAAAATATATCCAAAACCAACTTGTTTTATAAAAAGCCTAAAGATTAAATAAGACATGTTTTCTAATGCATTAGGCATATTTGTCCTTCAGTAATTTCTGTATGCAATTTATTCTATTAGCGTATCGTGGATGGGTAATATGAGCTTGTTACTCTTCAGCACCTGAGCATTAATGACTGTATAATGCTTTGTTTAAAAATGTGTGAGAAAGGTAAATTTAAATAGCATAGTTGCTTTAAAAACATTTAGGCTAATATACATTAAGTGTGGATGGACTCCAGGTAAGCGCAATGGAGAATGAAAAGAGCAAAGATGCTAATAAAAAAATTATGAAAAAAGTTCAAATATAAAAAAATCAAAACAAAAAAAATCCATTTTCATTTTACAAACAGACTGACCACATGATTTTAGATAAAACATATTCAATATAGTAATTAAAAACTAGGACATTCTAACGTTCTTATTGGAACCCTTGAAAGGAGTAGAAAAGACAGTATATAGGTTTCTCTTAAAATTAATTACATATATAAATTCAGCATTTCCTTTTATTTTACAATGACTCTCAAAGTTATTTAATACAAAGAAAAAAACATGGAGAACCGAAAAAAGTTTGCTTTGTGATATAAAATGTACTTAATGTAATTCCCTTCCAACCTCAACCACTCTGTGTTTCTGTGATATTTAAGCACAGTTTTATGCTATTCAGTATTACAGAGCTCCACTATTCATTCTCATGTCATTCTTTCTCTCAGAATTAAGGACTGATGAGTAGTCCTCTGAAAAGCAGAAAGTATCCTGTTGGTTGAGCCAGTAATCCATCTTTCTGTCCTATCTATCTTATTTCTGGCAGTTGCCAACCCCAGATGATTCTGACAAGCTAGTAAAAGAAAAAAAATATCCTGAAAGTACACCAGAAATAATTGCTCAGTTTTCTATTCTCATTTACACATCCTCACAAATACATTTACTAAGGCACTTAGTTTAACACAGATTATATTTACAACCTCTAAAACAATGTGCTATTTTTTCTTGTTAGTCCAAGATATTATAATAATCAAAATCAAATCTGAATTTCCTTTATCTTTAATACATTGCAAAGTAATGTCCTTTCTCCTCAGATACCAAATAAATTATAGCTGTATTGACTGTAATTCCTAGAATATTAAGCAAAGTCAAATGCTTCAGTAAGATACACAGAAGAGGTTTATTCCCCCTTCCAGACAAAAAATTTCCAGAGGAATAGACTCCACATCCTTAAAATTCCCTTATTCAAATAAAGCAAACCTATTGGTACTAAGATACAAATTGTAACTATTTAAGTGACCATCCAAAAGAAAATGCAAAGGAAAACTGGCTACTACCTTGAGCATGCAGCTATATAGTCCTCTTCCCATTTTCTTATTAGCGAGAGCTAAGAACTGGTAACACTCTCTCCTTCCCGTTGTAATCCTGACAAAATCGTGCTGTTGCTGGACTGGGTGCAGAAGCATGTGCAGAAAAGAGCTGTTTCCAGCAGCCAATCCCTTTGTCCTTGGACCTCCCAAGCTTCTGTGTGATCAGCACAGGCTTTGTGGCAATACAATATGGGTTAAACATTTCCCTGTATTTATTTAAAAGCAGAACTAAATCTGCTTAGCTGCATGGATCTTTTAGTAAAATGATGCTCAGTGTATTAGGATTCTTTTTTCCTGTTTCTTTTTAAGAGTGACTTTTAAGAGTGAGAGAAAAAAACAACCCTATAGTTCCTCATTATGCACAGCACTTAAACAATGCAGCCAGTCTAATCCACAATGATTTTTCTCCAGATCTTTCCTTATCCAGAATTCCCCCCAGCCTCTTCTTGCCTCTTCTAGTGCAGAGGCCTCATTTCACGTTTCCTTTACATGCTACTTGATGAATTGCCAGCGGCGTAGCACAGTTGTCTGGCGGCAGGGCCTGAAAGGCAGATTACTTCAAAAGCTGCTATTTACGCTGACAGGTGAAATTCCAATACAGGCAAACAAATTTATCCGTGCTCGGAAATAAACAAAAAGTTTTCAGAAGAGCTGAATGTGCCTGGCCCAGGGAAAACTGGGCCACCAATTTCTCACTTCACATGAATCTCTCTGGACCCCCTTTGCTTTCCAAACAACTACCTTGAAGCAAGTCATTCAAAATAGTGGCGCTTTCAACTCTTTAAGAAAAAACCCTATTGAAAACCTAATTTCTGCTCCACCACAAAGTAAGATTTTTTTAATTCAATAAAAAATGTTTCTAGCATTAAAAGGTTTGTTGCTTTTTATAGGCAACAGCCTAAGTATTCTGGCAGCACGTACTAGCAACAGCATTCAGAACAGTAACTTTATCAGCACCTTTGAAACCTGTTCTGTTTGCACGGCTTATTTAAAATAATGCTTTTCTTCACAAAGGCACAATCTGTACATAAAAAATTCTTCTTCACAGCAGATTGACAGGGAGGTTCAGCACTGCCTGCAGCCACCTGAGCTCTTCTACAGAACGAAACAGAACCAGAGCCTCTTAATGGAGCTGCCACTTGACAAATCCAGCCTGCTGCGAAAGCTGCCACGAACTTAGCGGACAATCCTAGAGCCTCGGAAAAACAGAAATTACAATTACGGGTGACTTGTTTTTGATCTGAACGTTTATCACCAAATAATGTGGTCTTGATTAGGCAAAACCTTTGCCATTCAAAGTTGCTCCTTTCTAATTGCACATTTACAGCTGCACACTTTAATGACACCAGCTGACATGAAATGTAAACGATTAGCTAGCTTAGTACACCAGCAATGCAGTACAATATTAATCTATTACTCATACTTAGCACCATTTAACTCTTGGAAAGGCTCAAATTTCCAAATTGATATTTTCTTAGCTTCAATCATTCCTTCCGAAATCATGAAAAAGACAATCTTCCCTGCTAACGCCGCATCCTAACTATTTGTTCTCTTGTTTTTGACAGCACACAATATGATGAAAATAGTTCAAATACAACAGATTGAACAGCTTGGTTTTTGCCTCTTTTTGTTGTTGTTTAACTAGGTTTAAGAGGAGGTTGTTCCCTGAATTTTAGAGCTGAGTGCAGAAGGGATGGGTCTGATTCTGTAGCCCGATTGACCAAGCCTAATCAGAATTATTTCTGCACACTGCTTCACTACAGCTGGGCATCCATTAAACACGAAATGCTTCTGGAGGCCCATTCGCTTCCAGCTTCCCACTGTGACTCCTACTTTTCAAACAGTAGCTACGCAGTGGGCTACTCAAAACATGCAAAAAATGGAGGTGCTACATTTAATGGACTGCTCAAAATGCCTAACAAAATCTGTCACTTGACTGTCAGGACAGCGGCTATCAGAGTAAAACAGATTCTTTGTGACAGGGAGTTACAAAAGAGCCCTTTGAACAGATCCTCTTACCTTGCAATTCATTTCTAGTCTGAGAAGGTATTCAGTGATAGCAGCTATTTTTTAATTCAGCAAAAATTACCATGTCCACCTCCGAATACGTTTGCAGAGATGCATATATTTTTTAGTATTATATTATATTATAATATTATCTGTGGTATCTGTTTTGCATCTTATTACCATCTTAGTCTTAGGAAGCTTTTAAACAAATGCAACCATTAGGAAAGTCTTATTGCACAATTTGTATATTAACAGAATTACTTTTTAATCTATTAAATTATTTAAATTCATTCTAAAATAAATCTCATTGACTGGACTTATATATACTGCACTCATTTCTCCTCTTGATTTAAAAAAAAATGTTCATATAGTTCCTTTACTATATTGACAACATAGCAAACAAGCAAAACAACATGCAAAAAAACATGGTTTGCCATGACTCAGTCTAAAAGCAAGTTATAGGAGTATAAAAACATTATATCAAACTTCAGAGCCCCGTGATACTCATTTCTCATCCTTCTCTTTTTTCATGATTTTTTCATTTTCTTCGTAATGTCCTCCACATTTTTTTTTTCTAGATTGGTGGTAATACTGAAAAGAAAGTCACAAATCATTTACATTTTTTAAGATCAAAGTCATAACCCATCAAAATTTAGCAAGCATAATACTCAGTTGGGGTATTTAAGCAGTTCAATAGTTAACCAGAATTTAATCCCAGATTCTCACTTATGAGAATATGGCAAGTGAGACTGGTCAAAACATGAGGGATCTGTAAGGCAGATTTGTAAGGCAAGAATAGGGTCATGCCAAAGTATCCAGGGTCGTCGTACGAACATAGGGAAGGTATAGGAAAGATAAAGCTGACATAAAAGATCCTTTTGTAGTTAGGTTAGTGCAGCTAACATAAAATAGTTGTGTAAGACAGGAAAATCATGGTACTGTAATGAAATTTCACTTGTTATTTTGGACACTGAATGTTTTAAAAAATTCTGCATACCCAGTGATTACAACTGAAGTCATGTAGGTACAGTAAGGTCTGAAATATTAAAAGCCCTGCTTGGGCTTATAATCATTATCATTAGCCATAAAGTCTTCTAGCATGTCCACCTGGAGGACAAGAGGGTAATATTTAATTTTAATGACTGCAGAAGGATCAAGAGAAGGTGACTAAATAGGTGGCTAGAAGGTCTGTGTTCTTCTTCTTTTTTTCCTCATTCTTCTTTGTTCCTTGAAGTGAAAATTCTTCAATTTCCTAGAGAATTTACAAAATGCAGTTTTGATTCAGCCTTATTCCCTGCATGTGTTTTGATAGAATCCTAAATTTTTGAGTAGACACTATTATGTTTCATATTTTTTATATGCAAACTGAATTCTAGATTTTTCCATGTTTTTTTTTTCAGTATTCAATTTATCTTAGATTCCTAGTAAAGTTCCGGGATCATAATTCAGTTCATTAAACCATAACATACATCTTGTTTTCAGTTTTCTTGTGAAAAAACACCCTTAGGATTAAAAGTGTTTGTAAAGACATTTAAGTATAGAGGACATTCATAAATCCCTAATACCTTCCTGGCTGTAGCAATCTGTGAAAGCAATATTAAGTAATATACCATATGTAAGCACTGTCTACTGCATATAAAAGGGACACTGTGCTAATACAACACTTAATGGGGGGAAGGAAAGGGGATAAAAAGCATGTACAAGACTGATCTGGACAGCATATACATGACAGATGCTGTGTTTTAAAGAGTCTAATTCTTCAGTATGGAAAAAAAAAAAAAAACAGAAGCCTGAAGTTATCAACTAAAATACATGGCAATTGTTAATCACCAAGGACCATCTAGCATCAAACCGTAGTGCAGAATAAAGACTGAAGTCTTGGCATGCCAATGTAGCCTCTCAAGCATATGAAGACATCTAAGAGGAGAATTCACTCCTCTGTATGTCCTCCAAATGTCTGGGCCAGGAGGTGAATTTTAGAGAGTGACTATTAAATGCTATTCTGAAATTAAAATTACAATGATTCTCTGATTAATGTCATAGAGCAAAGTATTTTTTTTTCATAATGTTCTACCTAGAGTAACAATAAAACACAAGGCTGATTTTTAATATGAAATTTTTAAAAAAAATGCAAGAAAAAAGTAGCAACTGGAAGTATCCAGGAGCTATGGTATTAGATCTATCAAAATATTTCATAAGAAGAAAATGTTTTTCTCTCATGTAAATACGCTAGTTGTATTTATATGGAAATACAAGCTTGTAGAGGGAGCTTGACAGTCTAAAAAGAAATGTGAAAAAGAAGATGCCACCATCATTAACAAAATTACTTAGAAATTTAATCATAAGAACTTTTACTGGTTTTAGCAGCTACTACAGCCACTTCATGGACCTGCTTGCATTAAACCCTTGCCATCACTTCCTAAGTATAAATTTTCTCTTTCTTTTTTTCTCCTGTAAATATATAAGTAGTGATATTAGGCCAGGCTTAGCCAATTCTTACTTATTTTAAAAGACTATAACAAACAAATCAGGCTAAGCGCTTTTAAGTGAAAAAAGAGGAACACTGTTTTTATTCCACAGCCCAACCATTTCTAATAGCACACAAATCAATCTGCATAACTTACAGGGATTACTTTAAACAAACAAACAAAAACAAAAAAGAGGCATTTCCTAGAGCTAGGGGCTATTTCACTAACACAGTTTGCTTTACAGCTGCTCTTGAACTAGGGTGGAGGGGAACATGCCTCTTTAGAGCATCCTGACACTACAAAAATAACCTACCTTTTTGTCTCAAAAATAAATTTTGTTTCAGATTTATTTTGAAATCATTTTGTTTCAAAACATCACAGTAGCGTCTACGTCCTGATTCTCATTCCTAGCCTCCCTTCTCTCCATTCTGCATTTTCTTAATCTTTATTGTGAGCGCCCAAGCTGGCCGTTTGCCAGCTGCAGAAAATCACTTACAGAGGCTTTGGGAAGCAGACTCTCACTGGGATGATTGCACCGAATCTTTTACAGGCAGAGACTTTGTTCCCACACAGAAGGTGCTTACGCTGTTTACCGCACACAGAAGTCATCAAGGAGAGTGAAATTTCCCAGAAGCGACTCCAGCGTCGCAGACCGACAAAAGCCCTCGTCAAACAACTCAAAGTTGATTAACCTCCTTATTTCACCACCTACAGCCAAAAAGCTTAGTGTTGCTGTAGATTCAAATAAGCAGGTTTTCTCCTCTGTTTTCATGTTACATTTTGATGAGGATGTTACATAATCGGATTCAAAGCACTAAGTTCAATTACACTAAGATTCTCTCTAGCGTTGGCCAACGCTAAGGGAGAAATGCTTTGCCCTTTCCTTGAGCACAGCAATAGCCTTGACTCGAGCATGGCCGAGGTAGCTTCCACACACAGGGCACAGCCCAACGTGCTCCTCCTGTCCCCAGGTGAGGAGATCAGTGGGCAGGAGCGCTCCCAACTGCAGCCTCAGCTCCAAAGCAGCCCCTTGATGCTGAACTGCCCCTAGCTAAGGGGAAAACGGTATCGTTCCCCTGTCCAAGCTCCTCTGCTGGCCTAGACGTGCTGAACTCATGGCTGTCTAGCATTTGACTAGAAGGCTCTCTGGCTGTCTGCTGTTCTTCCTGTCACAACCTGAATGAATTTAGCAGCTCTCTGTGTCAGTGGTGCCTGTGCATTCGACTGACAACTTGAGACTACATGTATCCCCCAGAGCTCCTGAAGGGCTCTCCTAGAGGCGCACACAGAACAAGCCCGCAACACAAGAGGCCTGGGCTGCCCAACGCTGCAGCCCAGCTGGGACTTTGGCTAAAAGGACACCCAGTAGAAGCGCCCTCTCCTTCACATGCAGCAGGGTGGTCTCTGCTCGGTGAGTCCTAAGCTTTCCTCCTAAGCGGTACCGATTGCAGAGAGAAACAGTGAAGATACTGAGAACCTCCTGTAGATCACAGGTGGGGCAATGTTAGTATAAAATAAATAAATAAAGATTCTCTTCTTCACTCCTTTTCCCCGCTGCCTAATACATCCCCTTACAACCCCAGGTACTTGATATATATGTTTTCTGCAGAGATACCAGATCCCATAAGAGTTGGGTTGGAAAGGACTTCTGGATAACACGTGGCCCAAGCCTCCTGCTCAAGCAGGGCCAGCCACAGCAGCTGCACAGAGCCCTGGGCAGGCTGGTTTTGACCACTGCAAAGGAGATCCAGACCCCACAATCTCTCTGGCACTTGTCTTGAGCCACCCTCACATTAAAGAAGGGTGTTTTCTTGTGTTCAAGAGGAATTCCCTGTGTTTCAATCTGCGCACACTGCCTCTTATCCTGTCACCAGGCACCACAGCCCCCTGAGAAGAGTCCCCAAGTTAAGAGTCTTAATACTTTCCCAGCAGAAATTTATACACATTAATAGGATCTTCCTTCTCTTCTCCAGGCTAAACAGTCTCAGCTCTCAGAGCCTCCCCCGGTATGACAGATGCTCCAGTTTCCCCATCATTTCTGTAGCCCTTTAGCAGATGCACTCCAGCAGATCTGTCTCTTTCTTGCACTAAGGAGCCCAGGACTGGACCCAGCACTGCAGCTGTGGCCTCAGCACTGCCAAAGTGAGGGGAAGGATCCCTGCCCTTGACCTGCTGGCAACACTCTTAATTTTTGTGAATACATTTCAATAACGTCTGATCTGAAAGAAATCACTGTGAACTGTTTACTCAGAGCGGAAAAAAAAAATCAGGACTTTAAAATCATTCATTCCTGCAGTCTAGTCAGGACTACATTTGAGCTTAATTGTGTTTGAATAATTCCATATTATTTATGGAAAAGGGATATTTGATATTTTTCTTCATAATTATACTCTTGCTTTCAAAGTTCAGTCTCTCAAACTGACAGTCTTATCTGTACAGAGCACACCGCGATAGTGTTTTATACACTGTCAAACAACTTGGGAGTTAGCAACTAACTTTTCTAAACATGAATAAAGCATGAAGCTAAGCATGAATAAAAACATTGCTTTTTTCTGATATCTATTAAAAGAATAACAAGCAGCAACCACTTCTTGTTCGCTTCTGCAGCAACTGGGCATAGAGCTACTAATATTTTCTGTGAAGATAATAGAGCCATATAACAACATATATATGAATTCGATAATTAAATCACAACCCCAAAAAATGTTTCAGCAAGTTTGCAAATACCAGGAGGGAAGGGAAATTAGAGAGATGTGCACAATATGCAAAAGGACAGAGAAAAGAGGAGTTGGTTTGGTTCATGTAGAGATAAAGTCATTATTAAAACAATTTAATCTAGAACTTTTATTAAAGTAATTAACAGCAGATTCATCATAGCCAAATTCTCACACACCCAAACTCCCAGCAGGCTCCATCTTCAGTTTGCAATGACTGCAGGATTTCTGTATTCTCTATAGTAAAAGTATTCACACAGACCAAAAAAAAAAAAAAAAAGGCTTTATTACTGTTTACAAAAGACAGTGAAGTTGTTTGCCTTTTATTTTAGTTTCTCCTTATTTCAGTCCTTTGTCAAATGACTTTTCTTCTCAGTTTAAAGGTCAGCCAGCCAAGAAGTCTCCGTAAGACTAATCCTGCAGAAATCTCCTACAGCTATCTGACCACACGACTGATTAGACATCAGTTTAAAGTTTGGTAAGAAAACACTGAAAATGAAACTCTAGAGATGAAAATTTCCAATCAATTGACGGCAAGTGATGTGACAGTTTTGCTATTCAATAGATGTTACATTATAATGTAGCAAATATGTACTTAAAGAGTTTTACTCTGAAATTTATGCATCATTAGGGTGATGTCCCTTATGAAACAGCAGGGCAAAGAGCACCTTCCTATCACCACGGACTGTTGAATATGCTAAAGATTTTATATTTTTAAGTCACCTGCAACTTGCAGCAGATGCACCACTTTTTCACAGGAGCTTGAGGAAAAAGGTGTTTGGAGCGACTCCTCCGTTTCGGAGCCTGGGGCTGCCAAGAGCCCAGTTTGGTTATTTACAGTTTGCCCTCTGTAGAGCAAACCTGCCTTGGAGCAGCCCCCCTTCCCCTGCTGCACACCAAGAGCGGCTGCGAGAAGGGCCACCTGCAGCTGTGACGTCTTTGAGCGAACAGGCCCAGCGTGCCGGTTATCCCCTGCAGCAGGGCGGGTTCCCCGCAGCAACACAGAGCCTCTTCCCTCGTGAGAAGGGTGTTACATGAGCCCAAAGGTATTACACATTATCTCTTACTTTGAGGAGGAGGAATATCGCATTTGCATTTCATATTTCCCTAATTAAATATAATCTGTCTTAAACGCACCCTTGACTACCAAATTACATAGCATATGCAGAACTGTAAAGCTTTCCAAGCCCACTGGAGCGCTCCACGCAGAGGAGGGATTTACCTGTGGGACAGAGCCCACAGTGCCGGACTGCGGCCGGCTGAGGCCTGGAGATCAGCACGGTGCCCACAGTGGTGCCTCGCTGAGGTACCTCAAACCGAGCGCCCCTGCAACAAACACAAATGCTCAGGGAATTGACAGAATGCATTGTAATTGAATAGGATCCTAGGATGGGCGTGAGTGTTTTTTGGTTGGTTGCTTTTGCCTCAGAGACTTTAGACAGAAAATCCTGAAATAGAAGTGGTCTGTGAACTTCCCACTAAAGCTTTAACACCCACTCATAACCTGGACAAGTTTACTTTTCTTCTTATCTCCTTTTGCATGCTTTGCTTAAGAGATTAAGATTCAGTAATTAGAAGAGGATGTACACTTATTTGGGACAAAAGCTGCATTGATAAATGTGGATTAAGATTTAATGAAAACTGAGGTTCTAAAGTACAAATCAACAAATTTTCCTCATCTAGTCCATCTTTTGCATTGATCACCTCTTCCAATTAATAAAGTCTCTAGCACCAATGAATTAGACTATCCCCTCTTTCCAAATTTCAAGTCTTTTTCTAACTTTATTAGTATTTACAGGAAAAATAAGACTTGGAAATTTAATCAAAGTAAATCATCTTAGTTAAACTGGTTTCCACACAAATGCGAACAAATTTAATTTGTCCCTCCTGAGATCACACACAGATAAAAAGGGATGTTCCTGCCTTGTCAGAGCGGGCAGCGTGTCGCTTGCCAGGCCCCTCAGCTCCCAGGACGCAGAGGTGGTGGGTTTGGGTTCAGAAGCTCTGAGGGGCCAAATACCCCGTCACAGAAAGCACAAATCTTACAGGAATTCCATGGGATGTACTTTTAGGAAATATAGGAACTTCTGCAAGAAATATGAAATAGCTGCAGAAATAAAACTAAACAGTTTAAATATCACTTAGGTTATTAAATTGTTGAAGTGAATATCTGGGACTAAGTTTATTTTTGGTATTATTCACTGGATTGATATATTTTATTTCATTCCAGTCTTGTTATGGAACAGTTTTCCAAGGGGAAAATGGATTTTTCCTCCCTATAGTACAATGTTGTAATCGCTAACACCTAGGGTAATTCATCAGCACAGGTAGTGTTGATACTCCTGTAAGGTTATCTCTCATTAGAGTAACATAATGGACAAGTAAAAGCAGCAAATAATTTAAGATATAAGTGTATACACTTGACAAAGCCAAATCCAGCATAGGAATAGGCATGCAAAAAGAATAAAGGAAGAAAAAAGAAACTATAAAAAACAGCCATTGCAAGATCCTTTAAAAGAAAAGATTTTACAGGATATATTAATTGAGGGTAACATACAGACAAACTTCTTTTGAAGTACTCTGGTAACCTTTAAAGTACCCAGTAAGCTAGAGTTTTGCTGCTATTAAATATTGAGGGTTATTTTGACAAACACTGACAAAACATCTATTTTATTTAAATTAAAAAAAAGAGCATTTGAACTTTTTTTTTTTTTAAGAAAGATTTAAGTTTAATAAATTCACTGCAAAACTTCCAACTTCCAGCTTCCTGAGAATATAAGAATTTTGCCTTCGTGACAACTAAAACACTTGAAGGTTTCTTTATAAATAATATATAATTCAAACTATTTTTTTTGTAAGAACAACCTCAAGGAAATGATGGTGAGATGAGTTTTTTTTTATGTTTTGACTGATCTAGAACTAGTGCAATGAAACCTCAAGCCGAAGTCAGCTCTATTGATAAAATATCTCACGTTGCTCTGCTCTGTCCTTACAAAGGCCCTGACCTTCTCTGTGTCATCAGATAAATGACACTGAACTTGTATTGATTTAGGTGACACCAGAGAGCAGAGGGTTAGCACTTGTCAGATGGTAAAGAAATTATGTACGACCCCTCACCCTCTTGGGTTAACATGCAAGATGAAGTCTGATGATATAAAAGAAAGAAGATATAAAAGAAAGTACCTTAATTATTTGGTAAATGAAAAGTTGCAAAATCTCTTTAATATAAATTTAAATATGAGACTATTTTACAGAACAATTTACAGACTGTTTCACAATACCATTTAAATTACCACAGCCAAATAACAGCTCTTAATTTACACATCAAGTTGGAGTTTCAATGAGTGAGGGCTCAGGAACAGCAGCAGGTAACATACTACACCACAACATACAGAAACTTAGGCAGTAACAGCATCACAGTTAAGGACACTAGTTTTTGCCCTGTTCTGCAGGGCCCTGCACAGGCTCATTTGACTCTGCCTCATGTTTCTCTTTTTCCCTTGTACTTACCCACCAGCAGCGCCCTTTCCCTGGCCCTAGTCATATGCCCAGGAGTTCCCAATCTACTCTTTAAATGTGTTATTTATTTTAACTACCTGCATCACCGCAGTGGCCAGAGCCTCCAGATCAGAGTGCTGCCCATTATGGCAGACTCTGCACTAAATCCGTACCAAGAGGTGGTCCCTGCTCAGCAAACCCCACAGTGCAAACTATTCTCCCATGCAAACCAGACATCACTGCACCTACCAAGATCGCTGCCAAGCGCAGCCTTCCTTTTCCTTTGCTGCTCATCAGAGGCAGGTGACTAACACAGCTGGATACCAACAACAGGTATCAGCACAGGGAAACATCTAGATCCTTTCTCCTCACCTTTTAGGGAGCATCAGCAGTCTACGGCACTGGGCAAACGAACCATGAAGTGTCTTCATTTGCCTGTCTATATTTCTGCAACAAGGATATATACAGGTGATAACACCTGTCAAAGCTACAGGATATGTAATTAATTTTCACCACCTGCTGAGAAGGTGACTAATCCAGAGAAGCCACCTGGCTTCTCACACACGAAACGACACAGGATAAAGGAGGAAAATAAAATAAAAAATGCCCCAACATCTCAGTTCTAGGATTGAACATGCAACTTTCTCTGGAACTGATTTCTCTCTTGGCTACAAGGTTGGGAAAGCCACCAGTGTGTGCGTAAATTAAGAGCTCTGGTCTGAAGACTTTATTGAAAAGAACGTCAGAAATCTTCCAAAATGGATGTGGGGGCAGACTGCCCCAACCTGGCTCTGCGGAGGGCTGTGGGGCTGGAGCCGCAAGGCCGGGCGGGCAGTGCATCCGGCATCCCCGAAGGATGCGCGACCACCCAGCCAGGGAACCCGCCCGCCCGCTTGGGGGCAGAGGGAGCGACCCACGGAACTGCCCGCCAGCAGCTGCAAACACAGAGGCAAAAATCTTTCGTGCTGGGAGGGGTGATTCGGGTGTACGAAACAGGAGTTTCTGCAAAAACGGTTCTGTAGAAGGTTTTAGTGTTGAACAATCCACGTGTTAAGTCGGTTCCTTATACGTATGCTTCTCCAAGCCTCCAATTTCATCTATATTTCATAAACAGCATATGGCATAAGAGTTATCTTTAAGATGAATTCTGTTTCCATATCAATAATTAAATCAAAATTTCCAGCAGCACTTTTATCCTTTTCCCTTATGTAAGCAGATCATTTATTACACCAACTCCAGCCCGCGTCGCCGGGTAACGATCCTACCGAGCATGTGTTACAGACCAGAGCTGCATCGCACGAGCAGCTTCCCTAGACTCTCAAATGCTTGATTTTGCAAGTTTTCTAATGTTCTTTTCAATAAAGTCTCTGCACCAGATGTTCAGAGACATTTTCAGAGACAGAAATCCCATCAAACAGCACCATTATAAATATAATGACATACCTCAAGGGCAGGGTTAGAAACTTTAGGTCTGTTACTACAAACCTCTCTAGTGATGTAAAGAGGAGGAACTGCAAAAGGGAATTTCTTTCTGTGCAGGAACACCAGGAGAGAAAACATATGCTGTCTTATGGAGTACACAGCAGTAAAACAGCAGCTCCAAAGTTTTGGAATCAACATTTATGCTCTGCGACAGACACAATAGATGCCTTTCTGCACAATTTGTGAACCCTTCTTTCTTCTCTTCTTACAGCACAGGCTCCTTAAGCTACTCTCGCACTCGTCCCTACTCATGCCTCAGCTTTCTAGTTCCTTCATTTGGAAGGAAGGACATTACCCACAGAAGAGGCCAGAGCAGGAGCGCAAGCTCAGAGCTGCTACATCAGTCATGCTGGTTGGTCGTCTACGTGTTGGCTCTTGGAGGTCGCTCCAACTGGGTTTCCAAAAATAATTTATTCTTGGCCCATTCACAATAGCATTAGGTTTAGCCTGAGGCTGCATTAATTTGGGTTCATCAGTCAGCCTCCCAGCACCATCCAAGGCAGCTCTTGTACTCTCAGATATGCCCTCAAGCTTCCCAGGACACACAATATATATAACCCAATACATACTACAAAAAAAAAGAATATCCTACAAGGCTTAATCTCAATGTTATATCAGACATTTTGAACTTGCTTCCTCACAAAAATCATCATCAAGTGGATACCACGTGAGACTTGGAGGGGACCCAGAGCCAACGCAGTGTGGCATGGACGTGGCCAGACTGCTCTGGAGGATGGAGTCCTCTGCCACGTCCACTGCTTGGAGGAGGGGATAGCCCCCTTCTCCACCTGCAATTCCCACTCCTAGTTGCATCAGCTCCACAGTTCCTCTTTGTTTCACTGTTCCTGCTCCCCCACATTATTAGTTTTTCACCTCTCTTCATTTCCGACAGGCAATGCTCTTGGTGCAAGGGAAAACCTCCTTTCACCCCTTCCAGCCACTCTTTTGCCAAGTCCCAGATTTGGCCAGGCCCCAGGAACTTGCTACTACAAAGAAAGCCTCCTCAGACATCTACAGGGATGGTCTGCCCTGTACTCAGGACAGATGACACAATATTTCTTCTTTTTTTAATACAGCTAATGAGTTATTACTGAAATTGGGAAAGCTGAAAGACATGGAAAGGTCTTTAACCCAGCCAATAACAGACAAATTTTTAGGAAGTTGGCAAAAGGCTACCTTTAGCCAAAAGGCAAAAGCTTTTAAATAAGAAGAGCTGCTTGGTTTATTACATCTTGTACTCTACTCTCATTCTCAGAGATGGCTGTAATACTTTGGCTGAGGTTTTTCAAAGAAGTGGGCTTGGAGCAAACAGTAAAGACAAACAGCTTTAACAACAGACAGCACTAACCATCCCCTCCCTTAATAATAAAGCATAAAGCAAGATAAGCTGCTATCAATCACATTTATTTCATGCAGTATATCTTATTACTATGTCTGTATGAATTAAAGTAACTCAAAACAGGAATCATGTAAAAAACTTATCTCCAGTTTGGAACAGTGATCTAATTTCAGTTCATCACCGCAAAAGTTCGTCCCTCCCACCCCGCAATGTAGAATGCTTTATTTAAAGTATTAAACTACGAAAATTGTTCTGCAATACTTTGAAAACACTGAAGGAAAGACTGCATACAGGATTGACACAGCAGCTAAGACAGTAGCATCTGTTCTAGTCACAGTAGATAATGCTTAATGACTTTCATCTAAGCAGCCCACATTCTTAAGCAGCCCTTGAATAATATGTCAGGAATGCAACAATCAAGCATAAAAAAAAAGTCTTATTTTATGATATATATTTTATGATAAATATTTCAGTGGAAAATTAAATACATACCAAGATTTTCTGTGTGTATGTGTATATATATAAACTCACAAGGGAGCCTAAGCCTTAAGAGCAGTAGGGATCCTTGGAGCTTAAGCCCATGAGCTGCTCTCTGCGCTGCGTTCAAGCTCGGAGCCCTGTAAGGGGCTCTGAACCCAGGGGCAACCTCGGCCGCTCCAGGGAGGCTTCTCTTCCTGGCACCAACAGGGCCATGGGAAGAGGTTGTACTCAGAGCCAGCGCGCTGGGGGCAAAAGTAGCTCCGAGTGCTGGACCGTGACTTGGCGCCTGATGGTAACCCCGGCCCACACGATTCTCCAGACTGCCCACCCCGGCGGCTTCACCTAACAAAGCAAACACCCACCGCGTACCCAACCTACACGGAGGCATTTTTATAGATGAGATAAAAGAAACTGTGCAATATGCAGTAGGGTCAACAAAACCATACAATTTAGGCTTCAGCCATGGACACCTATTTTACACTATTAAATGAAATAGATTATTAGGGACTGAAATATTATTTACAGTTTCAAATACGCAATAGACTCTGTTCTAGCCTAAAATTTCATGCTTCAAATATGGTTGGTATTTAATAGCCATGGCAGCATTGGATAATAGAAATACACATTTCCAATAACCAAATAAGTAATCTTTTGTAACTTTTTTCCTCAATTTCTGGGCTTTGCCATAGCTAGACTCATAACTCTGCTAGAGCAATTCATAACTTGAGAACATCCTACTCTCCTCACTTACCCATGTGGGGGCCAAGGACCCACTCCCGCAAAGGTGCACCTCAATCTAATGAACAGCTATCTTTTCTATTTGAAAGCACCTAGAGGAGACAGCTTTAAATGCCCACATACTTTAAAAACTGATGCCTCAGCTTCCCCCACATGGCATCCAGAAGGTTTTCATCTGAAGCAGCAGAAATCTAAAATTAGGAATCTTGAATGCCAGGATGAGACACACTGAACACTGATTCAGATTCTCTCATTTAGATGCCGGAGTTAAAAACGACAGACCCAATCCTGTGCAGACTCTCCTGTTTTAATCAGTTTTGCATTATAATTTTTCCAGCAGCTTCTCTTCTCCACAGAGACTCCCTTCTGCACCCGCGCATGGGCCTGCTGTCATCTTGCCTCAAATCCTTTACGTAAACGGACTGACTAAAACCAGCGATTGGTAGCAGTTGTCTTGCACAGACACCTCATGCAGAAGTTCCTATAAGTGTCCTGTAGTTTTCATGCTTGGACAGAGACTCCATGGTGGAAGACCTTGGACTTTTAATTCTTTCACTTTAATGAATTATATATAAGTTGTTCTATGTGCAAATATACTCCATATAATACATTTTCACAATAAAGTTTTTTCAGTAATGTAGCAACAATCAAGAATTAAAATATTCCTAATGTTAATTATTTTAAAAGGCATGCATACCACTTGAGGCAAAGAGGTTAAGAGCTTTTAAAAAATAATTTATTGGATCTCAAATGTTACTGATTCTAATCTTGTCCATATATAAACAAAGCTATGTTTACTAAATTATATTGAGTGGGCATTTTGTTGTATTTATTTCCAAACTGTTGGCAACAGCTGCCTTGTTTCTACCTTAAGAACAGACAATATCAAAGGCTTCCAGAGGATTGAGAAAATTAATGAACTCCGGTTAGCTCGTGGCCATACATTTGTACTGCTAACAGCAGAAAAATAATGAGAGAAGTTAAAGATGTCACATCTTTCAAAATGAGTGTAATTAATAAGATGAATTTAAATAGCTCTCAAATCCAATCATTAGATATACACTGGAAAAAAAAAGTCTCTTAAAACATCATTATATACTGAGACCACTTAAGCTTCTGAAGGTTATTATGGTGGAGGGGCTTACCTAGAAACTACCATGAAGAGAACATGTCCCCAACTACCCTGTATAGTTTAACAAATTATCTTCAGATGTAAATATTTCTTCAGGAAAATTAAATAATTAGAAAATGAGAGACTGCAGTTTATTTGGAAATATTTAAACAACCAATCGGAGAAGTAATCATGTCAATAATGCTGAAAGTGGTATTCTGCTTACAAATTACATAGAAAAGCAACTGCACTTGTAGAAAAGTAACTAAAAAATTAATTTGTATTATTTTGTTCACTTGAGAAAATATTGTGTAGTCAATCATTAATCATAATTAATCAGTTTGAATAAGAAATGGCATTTTGGAAGAAACAAAAGCTTCTTCGTAGCAACACTGGCTCCATCCAGGGTAAATCCATCCTAAGAAAGATGTGAAAAACAGATTATTTTCTTCAGCAGTGGCTCTGGAATTATTCAGCATAAAGCAATGCAGACTGTGCTTCCTTTTCTACCTGAACACCTCTTTTCACTCTACTCAAATAGGTCAAAGTGGTGTTGGAAGGCAGCACAGGTTTAAAGTACCTTGAAAAGTCATCTGAAGGGAAGAAGAAGACTTAAGTTCTAAAGAAACTTGCCCAAATATCGATTGCTAGGAAGTCTAGTGAACTAAACTGCAATCCTATTGCACGTGGAAAGAACATGATTGAAGCTACAGAGTTAATGAGGAAAGAGAGGCCTTCCAAGCAAGACGTGTTAGCAAAGTATAGTGATCCAGTCCAGTTTAACAGCTATTAGACCAGTAAAAAGAGATATCAGGAAAATACACAATTATAAAATAAGTTGTCCTCACAAGAAATGATTAAAACTGGAGATTATCATCTGAACAGAAGGCTACTGTCAGCATTCCCCTTCACACTATAAAATGCTGATGCCAGTATCAAGCTCCATGGGTGTTTTTCTTTCCTACATCAAAAAAATTACAGCATTTCTCATTACATCATTTTTCCAAAGCAAAAGCAGTGGAGAGCAAGAAAAAGAAAATACAACCCTATACTGAAGCTCAAACTGTGATGCGAGTCTTTTAAAATCCTTCCAGTTAAAGATGTTAACCTTTATGTTCAAATTTTCCTAACGAAGACAAGGAAGGTGTCACTATGTTCCCAGCGCTGCTCTCACACGGTGCATCGTCTGCCTGGAGATGCATAAAAGTTGTTACAAGGTCCTTACCACTCAGCCAGAAAGTTAAATGAGGCCACATCTCACTGGCAATGAGAACTACTGTGAGCTAGTTTAACACTTCAAGAGAAAAAAGTCTAACAATATGAATTTAACATATTCTCACAACAGCGTTTATAACTGCAGAAGTTGTTTCTCTTGGTTCTGGAATGAAGCTTAGAAAAAACCTCTCAATCTCATGCAATTTTAGTACTATTAAAAAATAAATAAAATCACACTATCTGTATCGTTGTTGTTGTAGTGCACTGCTGTGCCACACTCACATGCCATCCTCAGAATTACAATTACATCAAACAGGCATCACCTGCTTTTTTCTGTGTTTCATCTTGAACTCCACTCAGCATATTAAGGGTAGTTCAGGTAGTTCAGCTACACATACATATTTGCCTTCCCTAGAAAAGGGAGGGGATTTTTCACAAAACAGCTGACAGTGTTATATCCTAGAATTCAAAACAGCACGATAATGATAATTTATTATTCCAAAAGTAAAACTACAAAAAATAGGAATTTGTTAGGGAACATTACCAGGAAAAGAAATGTTAGGGAAAACCAGATAAAGGGTTTTCAGGTGTCCCTGAAAAATAACATACCAAATACAGTGGAAGGAGAGGATTCATTTTTAGTTGCTCACGGTTACAGGATTAAATTAGGAAAGCCCACTAGTATGGCACAAAATACTGAGGTTACGTGGAAGCATAGCAAGATATTTCTCCAACTTTGAGGACACTAAGCAAGCAGAAAACATGGAAGGAAGTCTAAGAGACACTGCAGGGCACACCATACAAGTTCGGCTTTCCAGTCCTTCCCACACTTTAGTAAACGTGAAATGTTAAGTTTTAGCTTGCTACAGGGAGGAAAAGCAAACACACACACACACAACCCCCCCCCCACACACTCAAAATACCATATTGCTCCTATTTTCAAATGTTTAAGCCTTCAACTACAAGTGCATATTTTGACCACTTCTATCATATAGAAACAGGTAGCTTAGATTGTCTTAATCTAAAACTTAACTTTTCCTTCCTGGAGTTTTTACTTTCTTGGTCTCAAACAAACAAACCAAACCACAACTCCCCCACACCTTCCACTTTTCTTCACTACACTGATCTGCTATCCTTAGAGCTCAGCAGCCCGACAGAGCTGGACAAGCTTCTCATGTTTTCCAACTGCCTAAAATTAAAGAGATTCTTTCCCCTCCATCATGAGGACAAGTCTTTGAAAAGTTCAAATTACCAATTTACCATTAAATTCATCTTAATGAAGAGTACAGAGCAAGGTACTTCTATAAAACTACTCTTGTTCTTGATGCTTCACACACGACTGTCAACCATGGCAGTAAGAATTATGTAATAGAAATATTAAGATTAGTCTATAAATTAAATCATCAGAAATAAATTAAAAACAGCAGCACTGCAGAGGGAGGGCGAGACCAACAGTGCAGGGCGAGAGCCACTGATCTTCAGTAAGGATCATTGGTATTTAACCAACTGTATGTTGCTTCTATCAACAGCAGAAGGCTGTGCTCTGCTAAGGACACAGATTTGGAAGTTCTTCTGCCAGTTCTGAAAATGTGGATGGCAATAAGCCAGAGGGAGCCCCCAAAACCATTTGTTCCTGCAAATCCAGACAAACTCACCAGACACAGAGGAGACTCTGTAGGGGACACCCCTTGTCCCTTGGGGTGCAGGTCAGGGACCCTGGCCATGTCCCAGCACAGCTGGACACACATCCTGGTGCTTGTGAGCCCGAGCATGGGGAGAGACCAAATGAATGAAATCTGAGGGAACCAATGACAAACAGAGTTCTAGGCTCAGTCTATCTAGAACTAGAGTGAAATCACATTTGTTTATTTTAAACATCACCTTCTGCTTCATAAATTACAAGGAACCTCGTTAAGTAATCCTCACATAAATATTCTTGTGCAGCCAGGCCTCTATTTTCATGACAGGGTGTAAGATTTACACCTCTGCCTTCAGAGACATGAATTTAGATCTTAGTAGAGTCAACAGAACAGAAAAGTGTCTTTCAAAAACAAAAACTGCAAGTGAAACTAGAAGGAACTGGCAAGTGAGCAAAGGATATGGATGCGACCTACAAAACCGCTACTCAAACTTCAAAAGCTTTCAGTAAGGCGCTCAGTCTCTCAGAGAAACTAAGCAGTCGAGATAAAAGTGAACGACCCACCACACATAAATAGATGGATAACAGATTACGGGGGAGACCACAAAAAATAAAGATTAAAACCAAGCAACTAATTTTCACACTGGAAGAGGTTACAAAGCCCATGCCAGAAGTCCCAGGGCTCAGTATATCCAGAAGCCACCAGGAACAAGCAGAAGGAAGCAGCCAAAGAGAGATTTGACAGTGTCGAGGGTGGTGATCAGGGTAGCAGAGACGAAAGACAAATTATAGAGAACTGTAGGACGGTTATAGCAGTGACCACATGGTGAGGTAACAGGCGACATTCAACATAGCAAAACAAAGTCATGGACGCTGGGACCCCTCACAAACTGAAATTCAGATTCAGTAGCAAGAGTCAAGCTTTTGCCAGAGTAAGAGGTGGGCACTGTAACAGCTCTTCAACAGGAAGAGCTCAATGCTCATGCAACCCAAAAAGGCAAAACAGAAGTTTGGAACCGATAGGAAAAAAACGAGAAATGCATTATTGCCCTACCGTAAGTTCCATGGTCTACCTATATCTTACATTATGTACACAATTCTGATCTGCTCAGCTTGAAAGGTAACTTGTTAGATCTGGTTTAGAAGTGATCAGCAGGGATGATCATAATCACAAAACCATTTCTGAAGAGAGAACAACTTCTTAAATGTAAGAAACTTCAGGATGAAGAAAAAAAGAAAAAAGAAAAGAGACACCTAGAGTGGTTTGGACTAAAGGTTATAAAACAAGCCTACAAGGTTATAGATGGCATTAAATGCACCCATACAGAGTAGGCACTGACTGCTTGCCATTTTTTCTGGTATAGGATATAGTCAGTATCAAAAGAAAGTTACATGCCAAACAGGTCCTCATCCAAGACAAGGCTTAAGAATAAGAAGTGACTCGTCACTCAAGCTTGGACACAGCTCAGTGAACAAAAGCTTGCAGGGGTTCGTGAAGTGACCCAGCAGAGGCAGCGGAGGCGGCTCCTGTGCAATCCGGGATGCTCGAACTGAGAGCGGGCGCGGGGTGCACTTTGGATATAGATGTCGGTGCTAGGGCAGAAAACATTTGGCAGAGAGGTTTACTACCTTGTTCTTCAGGTGTACATTAAAGCTAATTAGTACTAATTAGGCACTACCACATCTAAATATACTTCCTGGTCTAAAAAGCTTATTTTGACAAAAGAAAAAAATATTGCCTAATGGGGCAGGTGGGCACTGCACCAGGAAAGGAAGGGACATGGATTATCTATCTGCTTGATGGCCTAGTAGCCAGGACAGTAAATTAAGCAGCACATAGAGCCAGACTTCGATTCAGCTGAACTCAGGCCTAAGAGGTGGCCCCGCTCCAAGCAGGACCTGGGCATCATGGGCTGGCTGCAGTTTAATCGCAGACACACAAAGGCTCTGGCACCCACCCCGCTCACTGGGGCCTGCCAGGCAGAGCAGGGTCTTCCAGGAGGTTTATTCCCCCTTCCTTCCTTCCTTCACAGGAACCCTAACCACCACTTGCTGATGGTAAAATAGGTCTCTAGCTTGAGATAAAACACACCCAGTTTGACTTGAACCTTCTTTCTATCTGATATGGAAAAGAAAAAAAAAATTAAAGCTCTCAAAACTTCAGATGATTTTTTTTTTCCATAGTTCACCAGAGCATATAATTGCCTTCAAATACCAATAAAAATAAGCCATAATTATCAAGTAATGCCTCAGGGTATAACATGAATCTAATAGTTCATCTACCGAACAAATTTGTCTTAAATGTTCTGTTTCATTTTAATCATATTTGCATGAGATTTGCCATACAGCCCAGTAGGACCAAAATAGGTTACTGTGCTGGGAAGAACTGCCTCAGGGAAAGAGCGGGGAAACAAGACCCGGGCCAGGCTCGGCCTCAGCCGCACATCCCGCTGCCTTGATCTGCTGATCTGTCAGGTCTGTTCTTCATCATCCTGCCTGTGATCACAGAGACTGTGCTACAAAACAGCCTGTTACGTGTTTGATATGTCCCACCCAGGAGATGAATACACAGGATTTTCTTTCCGGTTTTAATTGCTTTTCTTCTTTGATAAGAAAAAGAGGGAGGTGGGAAAAAAAAAGGCTAACACATTAGGCTACTAGAGACAATGTGAAGCCTTTGGACTCCTTTTCAAGGCACACAAATTCAGATTAAATTCAAGCATTTGTTTATCAGAGCATAACAGTGCCAAACAGAATGGACCAAACCACAGGAGCTCAGCAAGGCTGGACACTATCTCAAACCACATTTTTATATTAAACAGTTCATTCTTCATCCACAGTAAATCTTATTTCCCTCATCTTTTAGATGTAGTCATCTTTGTGCAAACCTCCTGCTGATATTAAACAGAATAAGAATCAGAAAGCACAGAAATAAGAGCCATGCTTTCTATGCGCTCATTTATAAGAGAATGATTTTCCAATTTTGAAAGCTTTCATTAGATTATTTAGTGGTAGGGAAAAAATATTACTAGAGCCAACGTCTTAATAAATAAATAAATAAATGGCTGGATAAATAAGTCCGATGCAACAGAACAGATGAAATAGGAGGCAATAGATATACAACTAGTACTGGGAATTTGTAGGAAGAAAATAGTTTCCTCCTTTTCCTTCATCCACAATTTTCATCTCCATCAAATTTTTTTAAGCAAAGACCAACACTTTCAGACAAACTGTACATGAACAAAGGGAGCTCAAATTCTGTCAGGCAACAGATATTCATGGATATGATGTCTAAAACAGGAGATTTAAAGCACAAGTCTTAAAATCTTGCCATTACCAGCTATGAGTCTGATTGCCTCTGTTTGTTCTTTCTTACTGTCCTGTACAGTGAAACTCTTGCATTTACTCTGATTAAGGAAAGGAGGAGGGAAATAAAGAACAAAGAAAATACCCCAGAGACTACATTGTAACAAGAATTGCTGCCAAGGACATAACAAGCAAGACACTGCAGAATCAGAAGACTGAAACAGTCACCTTTCCCAACATGACTATGTAAAGGAAAAAAAAGTTACAATACTGCAATGCTGGCAGGCTGCCCTGCAGTTACAGTTACTTCAATACAAAAAAGGTGGTAATAAATTTAAGAGTCAAGAAATGCTTATTGAGAGCATGAAGCCTCATCCATGTAACTCCTTATACGTTATTCTCTCTTTTCCCTGAGTCCATGTTTCAGTAACTTATTACTGGACTTTGGTCTGTATTTTTTATATGCCATGACAAGGCGAATTGCAGCAACCAAGAGAAAGAGCAAATTAGTATTCAAAAAACAGTGAGCACTAGTTGCTAAATACAGAGCAACTGTAGCAAATTAAATAACAGGGTGGAAAAAGTTCAAGATCTGAGTATCCCTTACCCATTTTGTTGGTTCTGAGAGCTACAACTTCAAAATTCTAATTTCCTTTCTACTCAAATTTTACCTATTCTCATGGCTATTATAATCATTTCATACAACAGGATGACCTAGTAATGACCTAGTAGACTTGAATGCTTGGATGTTTCAAGCCTTTAAAAGAGAAAAGGGGAAGACAAAAAAAAATCTTTAGCACCCTGAATGGCACAGAGAGAACCAGTTAGCTGTCTAAAACAGTGCAAGCCCGGGGGCACCAACAGGACCACCAGATAACAAATATAAATATACTTATACATATCAGAAAGAGGTTTTTCCCCAACTAGAATGTAGTTAAACTCCTCATCACAGGGTATTACAGATGCTATGAGTTTACTTAGTTTGTAGAATACTAGAAAGGGCATTGAGTTTGAAGCCCTCTAAAGCTTGCGGCTATGTTGCCAATACCACACTTCCCCCCAACGCTGTGAACTGAGTTTGCAAAAGCTGGAATCCTATGAAACATATTTAAAATGAATTTAAGAAGTCAGCATCAGTCATAAGACTCTGGTTTCACAGATATAGTGAGTCATCTTCTCTAGCCAGCTTCTCATTATGCTCAGCAAAACCCCCAGTCAGCGAGCTTTCATTCTGCTAGGCTTGGTTCATCACGCAAATACTACACATCTCGCAAGAAAAGAAGGCATGAGATGGGGGATGAACAGCCAGAAGAGAAGCACAGGACCAGTTCTTTTGTAGCAATGCTGAATAAATGTATTTGTGTGATGGTGACTGCAAACAACTAAGGAAAGGAACAACCTGACTCTATGACCAATGCCTGCAATGGCAGCCTTAAAAGCACAGCACCCACAGGGCTAGCATGCGAGGCTGCGAGCAGGCAGGCTGTGATCACTATAACACAGCTACAAGTCCATGATTCAGCTGAGAGTGCTGATATCTAATTTTAAGGTCTGAACACTAAATAGTCATGGATGATCTGGCCAAAAAAAACATAGGAGAAGTTCAACTTGTCCTAATGCACACTCGGGTAAGCTGGGCTGCTCTCTCAAGTTGGCTGGCTGCAACTTCTACCCACACTGGCTCTGCTGGAAGTTCATGAGGGCACCTGGAGCACAGGCAGTGCCCACACACAGGGCAACTGACAAGTGAATCTTGCCAAAGTCTGATGCTTCTATCTAACACAGGAGATTTCATCACTCCAAAGAGCAGTGAAAGGACTAACTGGGAGTATAAATACAATAATACAATAAATATAAAATACATGTAGTAATCCAGCATGCTGATACATGCACTTAACGGGCAGCAAAAAGACCCCATGAAAGAGAGCCATGGGAATTTATTTCTTAAGATCTCTGTAAAGCAAAGCAAGAAAGACTTTCAAATATTTAAAGTAATTCCATCTGACATAAATTAGTAAAATTCAGAAACAACAGATCCTCCTGTTAAATATGTAGACCCTGATCACTTGACCATGGCAATATTAGTCTAGCAAAACAATTGCAGATTATAAATTGTCTATTTTCAAGTTAAAATGTGAAAGCTAAAAATGAAATGCAGCAATCTGCAAAGCATTTCTATCAGGTGTGAAAGGCTTTGACTTATTCATACCATTTTTGGCTTGCAGTGCAATTAAAGCATACCCTTATCGTGATCAGAAAGCAATAAACCCTCAGAGGGTTTCAGAGATTTTAGAAAGAATGACCGCAGGGAGCAGTAAGCTACATAAGACAGGAGCCTTTAAATAACCTCCTCCTCCTTCTGGTCCTTCTCACCACATGTGTGTGATTCACGCTATGAGTTGCCAAGCAGAACTGCTGAAGACTGAGGCTTGGCAGACACGAGGCTATAATATCAGAATTCGTGCATTTCCTCAGTCTACTTGTACTCTTCTATGCATATTTATGTTCGCAGCTTCACTCATCCAGCAACTTCTGGACAGTTACTAAAATCGCATGAAATAATAGTGTGTGCTGAAGTTAAAAGACCATCTTGAAGCTCACTTTAAAATATTTTTTACACTATAATACAGAGATAATTCAGTAAGCAACACCAATATTCAAGAGAAACACTTTAATCCCAGTATGTTATGAAATAATTTTATTTTTGGAAATCACTTTTTTCCAGCCTTGTATTTTATACAGAAATTGTGCAGAAATGTTGTATGGAAATTATTTCTTTCACCAGAAGTAAGACAGTATGAGTTTTGTAAAACTGTACTTAGGATGCCGTCACTTTCTCATTAAGATTCAGAAAAAGAAAAAAAAAAGAAAAAGAAAAAACATGATGAATTAGTAAAAATAGACTTCTGGTTTCTCAAAATTATTATATGAGAGATTATAGGAAGTTTAATACTTGTCCCTAAAAAGCAGGTTTTCCGCTAAGTATTTCCTTTCTTCCAATACATTGAACAGTTCTGTTACACTGGGGTACCAAGTTTTCTGCACATCTATGGCAGGAAGGATAAGCACTGATCTTCAGGTCAATTTATTGTAGCTTATTCCTGGCCATTGAAAGTAGGGGCAATAAAGCGACGCAAATAAGCACGTTCCCCCTCTCCTCCTCTATGCAGGAGACCAGCACCAGCCAGATGAGCACTCGACGCTTCAGCCTGACAGCAGCAGGAGTTCCCCTAATCACTGCCATGAAAGGATATGCAGCTCGTCAGGAAAAACCAGTGCCCTGCGGCAAGCGGGGAAAAGCTCCCTGCTCACCGGGCTAGGATGCATTAGCTGCATTATTCGAGGCAAAACAGCTCTTGTCAGTAGGCTTACGCCCATTCTCTTTATTTCAAAGTGGAATTAGGTGATCCCATCTATAGTTGTCAGAACAGGCTGAGTGAGCAGTAATGTAGACCGGGCTACATCAGCACTGGTCTCCCATCCACAAGGCAAAATGAACCCACAAACTTCTGATCGGAATCTTCGAGGAACAGCAGTAACTGGAGGAGCAGAAAGGATTGGACTCTTCGAGGAGCAGCAACTACAGAGACGAAACTCAGCTCCAGGAGCTAAGGTTTTTAGGGCTGCCAGACCACTAACTCCACTTTTTTGGGGACTGATGGACATTATTCTGTTTTCAAAGGCAAAAACCAGCTTCAACTTCTGAGAAGTACTGAGGTGAGGTGGAGGCAGTCAGGAACCAACCAGATATCCTGTGTTTACCCCAGCCAGGCTGTTAATCTGCTTCCACTGAGGCTGTCACAAGCCTCAGAACTCAAATCAAACAAATGACCTGCTGGACTTAGGGCTAGGAACCTGGGAGAAGCGGACAGGAGCCTCCACAGGGGCATCCGCTCCTACCCTCTGCCTGTACAAGTCAAAGGAAAGGGAAGGAAAAGTGAAGTCACGTGCACAGATAAAGAGCACATCTTCAAATGCCAGCTAACATCATCTTCACTGTAAGAGCCAGGAAAACCTCATAATCCAAAGTCTCCTAATTTGTACCCCATGTTACAAGATGTTATGCCGACAGTCCTGAGCCACACAGATTAAGCAAAACTAACAGTTCAATCTTATCAGGAATTTATGATGTGTAGATGTAGCAGAAAACCACCACATAGTTAGTCTGTACTGCAGGTACATTTACGACACTTAAACTGTCACTTTTAAATACAATCTTAAACACTTATTTTGATAGTATCTCTCACACCAACCAGAAGAATCTTATTTGTTCAAATACCTTTAATGTACTGCACTGAACAAGTCTGTGGCAAGTGTGAGATCAGACAGAATACAAAATGAGAGAAGAAAAAAGAATAAAATAAACAATTTTCCCTTATTTCAGATGAGTAAGAAAGTATACTCTTCCACTTCATTGATAACACCTGCATTTCATTTTTTAACCTAAAACAAATCACATATTTTCTGCAGGTTCCATTCTGCCCTTCCAAACACTATCCCTCTTCTCCACTTCTAGATGGGTCACTTTTAGACACAGCACATGCTACAGGTGGCCAGGACAATGAGAACCATCAAGAAGAACATAAGCAAAACTAGAAAATGTTACCACCACTAGTGCCATATATTCAAGACATGAGATGCATGTCTTGATGCTATGCCCTTAATCACATTATCATTTAAGAGCTGAGTGCATCATTCCTGTTTATTTGAAACCAAAGGAAATAAGTAGAGCTGAGCCCAGGAGGAAGCCATGGGCCTCCTCAGCTGATTCCTTGAAATTTCCTGGTAAAGAGTGGCTGGAGGCTGTCTTGAGATAAGCTCCGTTTAACTGATTACATATGATTTTTACTTCAAAGAGGTGAATATCTAGTGAAGTTCATCAAAAATTCCTGATAGTCAGCGTCCTTGCTCTCGAGTTCCTCAGAAATGAGTACTCCTGCCCCGAAGCATGTCGGGATCCACCTGCACACTGCCTAGAAATGGCAGACTGAGAAAACTAGAAGAGCCTCTCTGTGACAGAGGTAGCCTCTAATTATCCCCAAATTCCTTATGATCCTTATGATCCTTATTTTGATCCTCTGAAAACGGGACTGTTGAGAGGTGAAAACTGAACCAATGGGAAAAGAGACACATGATCAGAAGTCACAAGATATAAGAAATCATTTCTCAATTGTTTAAAGCAAGAGATGAAAACATATCTAAGAGTAAGCCCTAATTATTTTTTGCTTTCACCTTTCTTACGTGCAATACTAATGAATTCCTTACTACTGTTAAAGTCCATTTCTTCCACTGAAGTTCCTACTTTTCCTTTCTTGGCCCGTACATACTATACTACATTCACCTTGTGGTGCAGAAGTGCTGCCAAATGAGCATAAGACACCGGTGTGATAAGGGTCTGGTAGAAGCCTTGGTGCCCTGACGAGAAGGTGTCAGCACACTTGACTGGAACTGAACGTTAGCCGCACTACAATATAAAAGCTGAGTGGAGCTGCAGAAAACTGGCGTGATTCCAGTTCAGTCCGTCAGAGAGCAGAGCTGCTGAGCACTCCACAGATTTTAGCCTGCTACAAGGAAACGTCACCTACGCACAAGATTCCCTCCTCCCGGCCCTTCTCCGGCGGGAGCAACATGTCTCGGGCACTCGCGGAGCACAGTGGTGACGCGGGGCCGGCTGGATGAGCTTCCTGAAAGGGCAGGAACTTGCAGCACTGTCTGTATGCGGCCTTTTATAAATTATTTGGAGTTTAACTGCTTGCGAGATTTTGCTTGTATTTCAACACAAGACTAACATGTCACCGATCTGCTCCACAATACGACATTTCGTCCGCATACTTTGTACTGTACAGGAAATGCATTATGTTTTTTGTGCTGCTCTGGGAAACGAGTAGCCCTCTGCCTTAGGTTAAAAAAAAAATTATAGGGGGTATGATAAACAAAAGCACTTTCTGATGGGGGTATGATGAAGAAAAGCACTTTCTGATCTACAAACAGGCTGTTTGTAATGATTCTAGGCAAAGAAGCTATCCATCCTGAAAGCTATTGGGCAAAAATAATTAAAAATCAGATTTTAAGTTTGTGACTTTAAATTCAGAAATGAAATGAACAATTTAACCTCAAAATATCAAGGATTTGTAAAACAGTATTCTGCAGAGCCTAATCCTGATGTGCCGGGCTATAAACAAACATACATAACCCAGCAAAATGTAGTCTCTGGCTTAAAAACAATCCTGTATTAAAGCCATAGGTAATCTGTCTTATATAAAGCCATTCTGTAATCCTGTTAAAAAATATTTGTGACATCAAATCTATGTTTACTATTCAAAAATGCAGTGTCCAAACCAGGAACTGTATTCAGCCAATGATTTTTTTTCTATGTTTTATGAGTAGCTTTTTTTTACAGCATTTATGATATATATAAAAAATACAGTGGTTATAACTAATTTATACTCAGATCTTCTACACTCGGAAGCCCATGTTCCAGGTTAGACAAGCACTTCTGCCTACAGCTCCACAGCTCTCTAGATAGGCACAGTGAAGCACCTGAAAGCCACTCAAGTTGTCTAGAAGACCTGGAAGAGTCAGATGTGATGCGGATCACAACCAGTTCCACAGAGGGAAGCAGCAAGACTACTCACTTCTTCTCAACAGCCCAGTAGATAAGGGGGAGATCCAACTCCACCCTCAGTATCCGAGGAGCTGGCTGAGCAGGGCTCATGATGATTTCCTGCAGACTAGAGCGCCCGACGTCAACTCCCAGACCTGCCAGCCTTTCCCTGCCGCTCTGGGCTCCAGCTTCCATGGAGCATCATGGCCGCAGCACTTAAGCAGCAGCCATACACAGAACAGAAGCAAGAGGGACGGTGTTGAGGCCAGCTAAAAACCATCCTCAAGGTCTCCCACGCCTTATATACACTCATTGGGTTGGTCTTTCACACAGCTATTGGATTGGTCTTTCACACAGTTCCTACTTCTCATCATCAAGCTAAATGGAAAAATCAAACAGTTGGATTAGGTAAAACAGCTCTGTTCAAATAATCCTGATTCTGGCACAGATTAAGTTAGAAGGGTAGCATTTAAGATCATGTAACAGGGCTACAAATTCTCTCTCTCTTTCTCCCTCTCTCTTTCTCTCTCTCTATATAAGCACATACAGGTATACACACTAACATTTCCCAAAAAGTACCAAAGTGACCAGCAAATTTCCAGGTCGTTAGCTCCTTTAATTCAGGTCTCATTTTCTCTTTAATAAAATTCATACGTACAACTGCTGCAAGTCCTACCAAGTTTGGCATTTGCTCATTCGTTTGGTATAGCAACCAAGATCCACATAGCCCAATGCCTCATATCTCTCAGAGCAGCTAAAGGCAAACAGCTATAGGAGATGAGCAGGTCTATGGCAATACTCTCCCAGTCTTCACCAAGTTCAGAGGTTTTCTGTATTTTTCTGTTGCTTAACTGTCTTAAGTACTGACCTTTTTCACACCATCTCTGCCACTAGAATAATTGCTTCTTAATGCATAAGCTATATTAGTAGCCTACTTGAAACATCACAGCCATTGCCACTAACAGCATATAAAGTTAGCTATAATCACTTCTACAGAAACCACAACTGGGAGGTACTGTGCTTTCATATAAAATCCAACATGCTGTGAAACTTTCCCACAAATAATTATGAATCAGTTCCTTCATCCTGCTTTTCTGGTCAGATTATAGTCTAAAACAAGATAGAGTGCACTGTGGCAAGACCTATGGAACTTGAGTCAATTCGTGATAAAACGGATGAATTTTGAGTTTGTGCAATAGTTTTGATTCTGATGTAGCCAGACAAGAGAGCTTTGTCAGTGTGCTTAGTCACCGATTTCTTGGTGCTCCAGGAGCTTATGGGCTCCCCTTGGCATGGATGAGGCAATTGACTGACCTGAGACAACACACGACTTGAGCCTGTGGTGACCAACTGAGCTTCTCAGTGGCCCTTATGATAAGGTAACTGACTTGCTCTACAGGACTTCTCCAGGCTGGGAATTCTGGACAGCTCCAGAGATTTCCCCAGGCAGCTCTTGCTATGCAGAGGCCAGCTGACAGGCACTGTTTGTAGGTTTAAATGTATGATCAGCACCCAGGGTGCAGAACCTGCCATTCCCATAGGCTTTCCGCAGGCAGCAGAAGCCGTTCCTGCAGATGCAGACATGTCACATAAGCAGCACACCTATCTTTTGTACATATGTAATAAAGTCAGGAGATGTTTTGCACAGGATTTAAAGTAACTAATGGAAACAAATCATGCATAGACAGCAGAGAAAAAAATAAAGTGGAGTCTCTTCTAATCCAGCAGGAGATATTCCCGTCATTGTCTGGTCAACCCAGACAGTTTGGGAGTTTCGAGTCCCCAGGTGAGCACTATCCTAAAGAGATCCGTTCAAAAACAAGCAAAAAACCCATACCACACACAACACAGTGCTATGACTGTGCAACAACGTCTTAAGAGTCATCTGAAGACAAAGGATTACACTGTCTTTTTCAGGAAAAACATTAGAGTAATTTCCCAGCTTTTGCAGTCATATTAAGCCTAGTTCATCTGCATCTGTGCTGCTTCCCTAATGGCTTCCAGATTAAACATTTAGGCATAATACCTAATTAGCCTGGAAACATTTGTTTTATCAAAGAGTATCAAACTCATAAACGACAGAATGAAAGTACTTAGAAGCACAATTCAACTTTCAGTTCTAAAAGCATTGCTCCCAATTCACAGAGCCGGCGGACCATAAAAAGCCCAAGAGACTAGAATATTTTCATGCAATTCTGAAGCAATGATGGCAGACTGACGCCCCCCTCCCACACACATTTTTTATCAAATACTTCAAATAAATTTGGTGCATCACCAGCGTTCCTGTAAGTACATTAAAAATATTACACAGATATGGTTAGAAGTATTTCCTGCCACTTACATTACAAATTCTCAGGTGAGTCCTAGTCTAGTTGGATTCACTATGCTGCCTTCTCAAAATAAATAAATAAATGAACCAGGTGATGACAAAAGCCAAGTATGCCTTTTTTTTCTTTATGTAAAAGGTTATGGGATTCTAAAAGCTTTCTTTAGATACGGATCTTTATACCACGACTGTCTTGATTTGCTAGTGATGGATGACAGGTTATCCTCTACAGAAACTAGACCTTAAGACCTGATGGGACCTGAAGCTGATGAAGGACAGTTGTCACTTTATAGGGTGTCATTCCCCCACTTTCCCCTCACCCCCACAATGTGAACAGAACAGTTAATTCTCAACTATACAAGCTATTAGAGGGGTCAGGAAAAAAACATGGATAATACACGAATACACGTGTTAAGTTACAGAAGAGCAGTCAATGGGATACAGAAGAGGCCGGTGACACTGCTGACGACGAGCACACAGACACTGTCCAACCTCTCCGGCCTCAGCTGCCTGCAGGAAGCAACTGGGCAGCTCTGCCTTTGCAGTGCTGCGAAAGTAGAGCACGCAGGACGCGCTAATGGATAAGCGGGAATTGAGCACGCTCTGCTTCAAGGCAGCCAGCTGAAACCAGGTTTCTGGAAACATTTGTGTAACACCCCCTGGTTACAGCCATTGGAGAAAACACCCCCACACACGTGCTGAGGCACTGCTCCCAGCACGGACAAGGATCTTAACTGAGCAACAGCCCCTGGCTGGGAACTCACTTTGCATTTAATCCACAGCTCAAACATTGCAGCAGTTTATTGGAAGTTGTAAAGCTGTCTTCTGCTTGCAACAAAATAAAAATAAAATAAAAAAATACAGAACCCACACATGCACACAGAATAAGGAAACTATTCTGTAAGTGAAAGTGCGTTCAGAGTGGCCTGAATTGTTTGCTGATACAGTGAATTGTGCTTCTACATTTGGATATCGGTGTCCTTTTTAAGTCTACATTATAATGACACTGAAAAACAGTTGTGTACACAAAACCAAATAATTTAGCTTAACAAGAAACACAGGTTTGGAAGTAAAATAACTGTACAGTGGTAAGCTTTTATTCAAAACTATGATGTGACATTACTTCTAAAATTGCCCGTGCAATATCAAAACCACTTGGAATTTTCAAGGCAGCTGCTGAATGCATAGAGGAAGCTTTTCTCCTTTCACAATGCAATGAGATTAAGTCTCAAAATTCACCATCTTTCTATTATCAAATTCTGTATTTGTTAGTCTAAGCAATAACCAAATTATTGAAAACAATCTCATTCATCCATGCTGATGAAGTCGGTGAGGATAAGCTGGCCATTCTGGTTCCCGACACTGCATCAGAGTGCTCTCTCCCTAAGCCTTCTGAAGGATATTACTTTTTTTGACCACACAGATGTTAAGTTTTTAGAGCTGCAACATTATTCAGAATTAAACTAGCTGGATATAAATCTATTTCTTCCTTCTATTTCTCCATTCTCTGTAATATTAATAATTTCAAATCCACCTTGTTTAATAGCAAACAAAACTTTCCAATGAGTAAGGCACACTACATGAAACACATCTCAAAGCTGAAGTATGTAAATATGCATGTTTTTTTCATAGAGTATTTTAAACTTTCTTAACTTCTGGTACAGAACAGTAGAACAACAACTTTTTTTTATGATAAGTATGAATATACTTGGCAAGGCCAGTTTTAAAGCTCTGATATTCTTTAAAGATGTTAAAAAAATACACACAGCATTGTGTAGTACTTCATAGTAATTATGTCTAGAAAGCCTAACCATAAATTACAATCTCATTATGACTGGTAGGATACAGGGTAGAGACAGATGGTCTCAGTCTCAAAGAACTTTCAGAAATTTGCAAAATCACTTTATATGAAAACACAAAAATTCTTAAACAACAAAGGTTTTAAAACAGGTCTTTCAAAGTTTGGCTGCCTAATTATATTCGGGTATGGAAGCCTTCTTGGAAGCAACCTTTAAATTTTTACAGTTCTGTGCCTACTACTACATGACTACATGCATCAGAGTAAGATTTACATACTCATTATTTGCCTCTGCCTGAATGGCAAGTATTTAAAAATCTACCCTGTGATGAGAGAAATACCAATAAAGGGATCAAGGAGACAGGGGAACTCAAAAATGTTGCTCTTCTGGGTGTTACTTGCAGAACTGTAAGTTATTTTGGGCAAACCGCAAGTTTCTCTTTGAGGATTAGTGCTCAGAAATCAGATTGCATTATACAGGTTCAGAGTTCCATTTTGAGTTCTCTCAGAAAGGTGCAGGGTTATTTTTCCCACAAAAATATTTAGTGTTGAAGAGTTAGCAACAGCTGTATTTTGGTAATATTTCAGTATTTTGTGATGAAAAGAAATAAATTTTAAAATATAAAATATTTTAAATTCTAAATCATAATTCACCATAGGGCCAACCACAATAGCAAATTAGTTCCCATTTTTGTTAATTATCAAACTAAATATTGAAGCTGGGAAAAAATATTAATCAAATAATTCATGAAATATATGATCATAAATCAACTAATCTGGACTCCATTTTTGAGAAATGTAAACTACTAGTTTTAAATTACCTCACCACAGTAAGTTATGAACCATTTCCCATAATCACAGATTTAACGATGGCACTAATGAAGGTGCATGCTCAGATATTTCTTTGGACATGGGTTCAGAAACAGATGTTTCGCTCCATCCTTTCTCGGTTAGCACAAGTCAGATATGTCTTGCATGGGCTTCGACTGGACTGCCATTACATTTCACTGTATTGGCATAATTAGGGTCTTAAACGAAAGTTACACACAATACACAAGGAAGGCTCCTTGAGGAGATTTTAAACTTTCTAGCAAAAGTGATTTTTCTCTTATTCATTAATACTGTTTTTATGGCCTATTTATTTCCACATATAATTAGACAAGAAGGTACAAGCTCTAGTCATCCCCATGCATTTTGAGGCCACCCTCAGGCCTCTGCTTGCCACCTTGTGCACCCCAGGGGCTTCCTCTCCAGCTGAAAGACAGTGCTTGCAATTTCTCTTCTGGAAGCAGTCCATGTTCCTAGTGCAATATTTCATCCTAATGGCTTTTCATCACTACAGTAACATTGTTTCCTTCCATTTCAGGTTACTATCAATGATGCACGGTATTCTCTAGTTTTTTGAGTTGCATTCATCATGCAGAACCTTTTCCCAGCAGAGAATCAGAACAAGTCACAACAGTTTAATTCATGGATAAGTTAGTTTCTCCCCTTTACACTCTAACTTTCCTAAACTTCCTTCATCCTTTTCTCACACACAGACTGCTGTGAGCCACCCATGGCAAAAATCCTGTGTAAGATGATCTGCCCAGCCACAATACGGCCACATTGGAATTAGACAGTGTGAGTAAATTGGGCAGAGCAAAAGGCGGATGAAAGATTAGGGAGGAAGTTTTCAAGTTAAGCAGGAGGCTGAGGCTAATACTTGATTACTGAAAAACAGGTTTTCACATATTAAATGGGTGTAACCACCATATTCCTGTTTCTGTGTTCCTAATCTTTACTTGGGCTAATCATTTTTCTGTTCAGAAATCATTTTCCATATCAAAAAAGGCAATTTAGTCTGTGGGAGGAGGAAAAAAAAAAAAAGGCACCCACACTAGAATCTAGATCAAATACCATCATTTCTATATTAGTGAGCAACAAGACAAGGAACAAATGAACAGTCTCTTGAAAATAACCTTAAGAAATATTACTTCTTGCACCAATTACTCTTTGTTACCCAGTTGTTTTCTTTGCTGGTTGAGACCATACTTAATAGTTCACAGCATCACTAATTAAAATGGTAGCTTGAGGTTTTGTCTTAGAAAAAAATACTTTGTCCTATTAATAGTGGTTTGCATGTAATTACATGGATCAAGCCTCTTTGCCTTGTCTCTCCTTGTATTTGCCCTTTTCCACACCTTCAGATTTCAGCATTTTCTTAATTTTTCCTCTTCCATGTTCCTATGTCTTTTTATCATCAAAACGGGAAGTTGCATATTGATTTTTAACATGAAGTTTTCTTCTGTCAAATAACAAGACTGATATTTACTTTGCTGTGAGAAATGTTTGTCAGTGTTAAAAATAGCAATGGATAAACATCTAAGAGTGGACATAGAGTACCTTCAATATAATCTCAGTTAAACTAAGAGAAAAACCTAACTAATCCCAGTAGAATATAACTACAATGTGAGTTCTCAGCAATAGTATTTCTTTCTTCAAGAGGTAGAATTCAGTCCCTGTAGAGTTTTCAAGTCGCATAACTTTAACAACTTACTGAAAACCCAAGTCTAAAAAGAAATAATAATGTTAGGTCTTTGATTTCAGTGATATTCCTGAATATCTGATTCTATCAATTCTAGTAATGCATTTGCCATGACGTCATGAAAAACTTGCTACCATATTTCAGAGTCAAAGGGGAAAGGGGGGTTATGAAGAAGGTCTTCAAGGTAACTGTGGAAAATACTTCATCTGAAGACTTGCAAATGGTTTCAAAAGCCCATGGAAGTTCTGCTACTGGGGAGGGTGGCAGGTTTCAAGGGCATTATTTTTATTATTAATAAAGAGGAGAGCAAGAATAGGCAAATCTTGGGGCATCTTTAAAATAACGTGAACATTCTCAATAGCTTCACATTCTTAATAATTTATTACTTTTACAGAAGAAATTAATTCTGTCTAAAAGTGTTTTATTTTTCATTTTCAAATGAGCACCTTCCTCGAATATGCACTTGAATTAAAACCTCTGGATTCAATATAAAGGCAAATGGGTTAAGTTTAACAACTTCTTATTTACAGGTCAAACTACATGATCTAATGGTCTGTACTGAATATCACTGTATGAATACAAAAATATCAAGTTATAAGCAAATGTATTTACTTGCATATGTTACTGACAATATGTAACACTATTTTACATGAAATTCTATAGATTGTTCATTCAATCATTATTTCCCCATATTTTTATATGCACAGGCTTTCTATTTTTCAGCAATCACTAAACAGTAGATCTGCCCTCTGGTGGCCAATTTCACCTTTAGATATTCCCACTTCAAGTCACAAACACAGAGATAGATAAGGTGCTTCTCAGGGAAAAGATGGATATTTAAGAGAGGACTTGGAATTTAAGTCATCAGAACTACTTCACAAGCAAAGCTCTGCAACATTACAACAACCTGATCACACTGGAACCACCAAAATGCCAACAACTGAAGGTAGCTCCCAGATCCTCTTCATAGGAGCTGGGCCTAGAACATGGAACCTACTGCAGGAGACGTAAAGGCCTCAGTCCATGCAAAAGCCCCATTTCTATACCTCCCTCTCAATATAAAGCTCTTCTGTTGTGCACCCACTCAAATTACAAATGAATTTTAGAGTATGGGAGAGAAAAGGAATGTGTGCCCCATTTCTAAGCTTAAGCAATACAATATACCTTGTCAGAATGGATCAAAACCAGTACAAGGGCTAGTACAACCTATCACCAGCTCATTTCACTCACGGGAGAAAAAAAAAAAAAGATTATAGTAGTACGCGGTCATATAACAACTGTGGCAAAATTATAAAACTCAGCAAGCTAAGAAGTCACTGAGCCTCTTCATCCCACACAAGAGCGAGTCATGGCCCACATTAAGCTACCTCTTCATCACCTAAAGCCTGCAACAAGGAAGGCCCGTAAGGTGCCTCCTACATTTTGATTCACCAGGAGATGTGAGCAGAGGCAAGGAAAGAAATGCCATCCTTCAGTCTAGGGCAACAGTGAAGGGACTGTCCATCCAGCTATGCACGTACAAGCTTATGATGACGTGGATTTGAACAACAATATTACATTCTCAAAGACCTCTGAAAACCACTTTCACTGACAGGGAACTTGCCACAAAGATATCTGGGGCACCTTGTTTTCCTTCAAATTGCTTGATTTGATAGATTCTTAAGAAAACAAAAAAACCACTTGACCAATACCACAGCAAATTCTCCATTTCTCCCTTTTTCTCCTCCCCTTCATGTAATTATTTCCTCAATTTTGACATGCCTTTCAGGATTCTTCCCTCCTTCAAGACTGTTTGCACTTCTACCTCATGTCTAGAAGTCATCTCCTACTTCATCCCACAAACTTTTATCGTTAAATTGTACATTCCCGCCCAACCTATTCTACCTGGAGCTCTGCAAGATCATTCCCTTTCCTATTTAAGGTTTCCAGTGAATTTCATTCTCCACTAGCTTCCAGGGTTGTACAACAGCTGACTTTTGCTCTAACTGATGACACATAGCGCCGTTGGTGTATTCACATGTGTGTGCACACTCACACCCACAGCCTTATAGGCACTGATGAGGGAATTTACTTGAACTCGCAGAATCAAGGTGGACAAATGCAGAAAATACTGAGGAAAAAAAAACAAAACAAAGCACATACACACACAGAAATGAGTTACAGTTCAGAAAGACAGAGATATCTGTACTTGTGTACAGAAACAGTCAACCTCTCAGTTCAATAACAACCTATAAAGTAACACGGTATGTTAATATTTTGGGATACTGGCCAGAAAAGCCTGAACAGTCGCCAGAGATTGTAATTCATACAATCAGGGCCTTATGGGCCAGCTTTTGTTCTCCTGAAGTAAGTTGTTAAACAGAAACAATTACATACTTTAACCCGGAAAAAATTGAAAGGTCAAATATACTCAGTGGTGCAGACAAAGTATTGACAACTGTAACCCCAGACAGGCCTCATGCACATTCAGCAATCTTTCATGAGAATTTACAGAATTGAGAGAGATGAAACTAGTTGTAATTCTGCCTTATTTAAGTGACCGTTTAGACAAGTAATTTGGACAGCTTTGCTAATGTGACTGTTTTTAAAAATTATCACGTCCTCATAAGCTGAACTGGTCTTCTTTCCTTCTTTGGCTATTTTTGTGCATCTGAGATGTCGTGGATCAAATGCTGCTTTTTATATAAAAGTTTAGTTGCTTAAAGTAGAATGAGAGTACTGTGAGCTCTTACAGAAACATTTTATAATTCAAGCTGTTATGCTTCCATACTAAAAAGTTAACAAGGGGAAAGCTGTAATCACATTATGAATTGAGCCATTTCAGAAGTGAAACAGTGTAGGAAAACAGTGTATTCACAGGATGAATACTAAGATACATTTATCCCAATTCATACAGCAAAACAAAAAAAAAAGAAAAAGCTTTTTACGCCAGTTAACAGAGGATCCAGATGAACACTTCTGTACTTATTCAACATTTACTAGAAGGGAGAAGCTAAGGAGCAACTCAGAGAAGTATTTGCAATGCAATTAGGCTAGACAAGTAAGTCTGACTGTGTGCCAGCTGCAGGGGCCTGCCCTTAATTCACACAATCCAATGTCTAATGTGCTGCACAGTGTCTAGCAACACTATCTCCAGTATTAAAAGTCTCATCAGATATGTACTTGTTTACTGAGCATCTTAATCTGGGGTTGAACATACTCCCAGCTCTACCTTCCAGTTCTCTGCACGCTGGTCCAGCACCATCTGTCAGCTTCCACAGATGTAAAAATTTCAATTCAAACAAATCCATTCTCAAACTCAGCTATCGTCCACATTTCAATATGAGCCTTGAATTCCTTTCCAGTGCTCCTCAACTCTGACCCAGCTCTACCCCCTCCTTCACTGAAAAGGGCAAAGACAACAGCCCAGCAAGTGGGACAGGCAAAACAGACCTCCTTTGTTCACTTCTTCCTTGCAGTTTGCTATTGAGGTAAATAACAGCGCTCGGCCAGCCCTCAGCAGCTCAGGAAAGCAGCAACAGCACCAGCCTGCAACCAAGCTCTCCTGCTTAAACACTGTGGCAAGACTTAGGGCACATCATGTCCATATTATTGAAGTTCATTTATAAATTCTCCTAAAATATGTGGAGGACAATATGCATATATGCATAAAGTTACAGAAGCTTTTATACTAAAGTATAGTGAGTAGGCAATAAATATATTTACCAGTTTGAAATACAAAGAAAAAAGACTGCAGAGAAAGTATAACCAAATTTTTTGAATACTATCAACCCACTCAAGAAGGCTAAATTAAATTCACTGCACATTGCCCAGCAGATGACCTCCTACATCATTCCCTCAGCTTACATAACTGAGATATACACTTTTTCCTCTATGACTTCCCATTTTACCAACTTTGTTCATAAAACATAACAAAATTAACCTATCCAGTAAAAACTGAATAGCACAGTTCTTACTGTGCTCTTCAGACATAATGTAAGACAAATAATTCTCAGTCCAAAGTGATCTGGGACAACTAAATGAAACTAAAGAGTAACAGTCACTCCACAGCTCCAAGCAGAAGAGATTTTACTTTTTAGGCTGATGAAGCCTTTTGAGTAGCGTGATCATCTATTCAAAAACCTAAACTCCTAATATATTCAGTATGTCGTACATCCAGTATGTTTTATATTTATAGATAGTATGGAAATTCATTTCACTTGTTATAATAAAGAAAATGAGAAGATTACTGTTACCTTCTCCTGGCTTGAAATTGGAATCCTCAAAGCAATGAAATATGTCAGTTAAGGAGATATCTCATTAACTCCAAGAAACTGCAATTTAGTTACTAGACCTTCTGCTGTCATCATTTTTAAGCAGCAGAAAGAAATGTCAAAGCACAAGAAGCCTACAGCACATATCAGTAAACATCCACTAGATTCATTATTTCTTTCCATTATTGCAAACCACCTCAAAAAAAATATTCATATGATAAAAATATTACACTTTCTGCAAGAAGATAAGGCATCTTAAGAATCAGTTTCTGGTGATCTCATCCACCTTGAGCAATACCTACTTTTGATTGTTTTTGCTGAGGCCAACAAAACTAATTACAGAAGATACCAATCGGACTAAGAGTATAATTAATTGTGGATGTATTCTGCAAGTGATGAAGAGGGTTTTACTCTATCATTAACACCAACCCATCACCTGATGTGGCCACACAGCTGCACTCTTCTCCTTTAGCTACATCTGCTTTGCACGATCCAGAGTCTAAATTCACTCAATAGCTCCTGCAGATTCTGACAGTACCAGGCAGGAGGTTTTTCTTTTCTTTTTTACATTCAATATTCTTAAAATCCAACATCTTACCAATTCTATGCCAAAGTCAGCTGTCAAAATGCATCAAGCAGCCGAGAGAATTTCAAAGTACTTCTAAATTCAAATAAGTTATTTTCACAGACTTTGATATTAAATTCTGAAGCAACTCTGTTCACTTGATTTGCAATTTATATTCAAAAATAAGGCCATCAACTAAGCAAGTGCCTGAGGTGCATTCATATGAATAGTAATACTGAACAGATGAGACAAATAATAAAAATAGGCGTGTTGCAAGCCAGTTTTCCCCATATATTCTTGTAGGTTCTTTGTGACACCAGGCTAGTATCTTCCTCTTTTAAGCTGATTATTTTATGCAAAAAAAATGGCTGCAAGATGTCTCTTCATACATATACTGCTCTCAATTTCAGAATGAAATGTAGACACCTTCCAATACTGCACAGTGACCGGCTCTATGTACAGTCCTACATAACAACAACCCAGAATTGTCAACCTGATTTACCATTTCAGCTGACTTCTCATTTCAACTCCTTCCATCTCTTAGTATAACCCTGTGCCTCTTAGATTCAGCGCAGTTCTATCATTTAATTTCCTTCTCCGCAAAATTTTCAATTCAGACCTGAAACTCTCTTTAATATCCAGAAAGAAAAACCTCAAAAGAGAGGTACGTGTTAAAAACAGAGGGCTAATTTTGGCTTCTTGGCTCAGCAGGAAGTTTGTTTGAATAGACAGCGAGAACCTGGACCTTGATGGGTAAAAGAGCTTCTCGCGGTGACCTACAGGTCTCACCGCGGAGCAGGACACCGTGTTTCCACCGCACACAGGTCTCGCCGCGGAGCTGGACATTGTGTTTCCACCGCACACAGGTCTCGCCACGGAGCTGGACACCGCGTTTCCTGGACATCGCGTTTCCACTGCACACAGGTCTCGCCGTGGAGCTGGACACGGCGTTTCCACGGCACNACGTTTCCTGGACATCGCGTTTCCACCGCACACAGGTCTCGCCGCGGAGCTGGACACGGCGTTTCCACGGCACACAGGTCTCGCCGGACACCGCGTTTGCACCGCCGTGCGGGCCGCACGCGCAGGCTGCCCCGCAGGCTGCAGTGTGCGGGACGGGCTGCCGCGCACATACTCGCGCCGCCTGCCGCGGCCAGCCCGGCCCACGACACGCTTCTGACTCGGAAACCTCCGTTTAAGCACGTTTCAGGATCCAAAAAATAACGCACCTGTGCGGAGAAGGCTAGCGGGCACGCGAGGTTTGGTTAATTCTTACTTTTTAGCTGCAGGTTCCGCCGCGGTTTCCACGCGGGAGGCGGAGGGAAGCGGCGGCGCAGACCCCGAGCGCTCCCTCGGCGCCGGGGAACCCTCCGCTCGTCTGAGGCAGAAACGGCCCCGCACTGGCTGCGGAGAGCCGCGCGGGCGGATCAATAAACCGCGAGCGGCCGCACGTCGCGGCGCGGCGCGGCGCTCCAGATGGAGAGGCGCTTAGCGAGGGGCGGCCGCCGGGGCGCTAATCCCGGCCGGGCTCGGCCGCTTCAGCACAGACAGCTCCCTCCGCGGCGCCGCCGGCCCCGCGCCGCCCCGCACGGGGGAGCCCC